>JAGDYQ010000029.1:645645-661060 GCA_021962125.1 Bulinus truncatus
CTAACTTATTTAGAAGGCACTTGTTACGATACCCTCTAGAGGGTCGACTACTAGAAATATGTACGCGGGCGACCCGCTAATAATTTTCCGGGGATTTTCGCGCAAATTGATATCTATCTCATCCTTAACCCTATTCCTAACCCTAATCCTGAAAAAAAAAATTCTGAAAAAAAAAAAATTTATATATGTCATGTTCCTTTATACCATAATATAATGGTTTATCGATCTTCTTTAAATTGCGTATTTAGAACTAGAAGCAAGTGACTTTTTTAGTCTTTAAGAATTTTCAATAACATAGCCTATCATAACATATTGAGAGGTTCAACATTTATACCGTCTATTACGCGGGTCAGTACTGTTCTTATGAGTCGTAGACTACTCTAAATATCCAGGTCTCCCTATTGAGTATTGACATTGTAGAACTACTAGGGCCTGCTGAAGCTTTTATTTTATTTCAAAAGCATTCTTAATACGCAGTGGCTACTATTAAGTAAAGCGCCATTCTATTATTTCTCTTTTTTTTTTTCGGGTACAGGCAATTATATTAGGGATAGGGTTAGGGACAGTATTAGGGTGTGTGGAGAAATATCTATTGACGTAATCCGAAAAAAAAAAGAATTACGATCTTGATGTGACCGTGGCCACTAAGTAAACAAAAAGGGTTAGGGATAAGGTTAGGGTTAGGGACACCGGACAGGTGTTAGGGGTGCTTAGGAGAAATATCTATTGACGTAATCCGGAAAAAATACGAATTACGATCTTGATGTAGCGTAGCCGGTCCCTTCTTAATAATAATATTCATATTATCTAAGAATATGGGCCCAATGTTTAATGATCATTTTTACTTTGAGTGGCCATATAATTTGACATAGTTTTTCTTTTACGTTTACTTTGAATAAAAAAAATATTCTTTTGCAAACAAATGTAAATAACACATAATTTAAAACAAGCAATTAAGCCTGTTCCATTCTGGACACAGGACGTGTTAGTACACATTTCATAATTGAAAACATTCTAAATTATAGTCATTTAAATAGTCCGAAAGCTCTGTCAATTGTTGCATAGCTCTGATACTTTCAATTAAACTCAGAACACAATCTTACTATTTCATTTGTGCAGTTTCTTAATAAATCTTGGTGAAACAACGTGCTGCAGTATTTCGCACCAAATGAGCAGGTTCATTGAACGTACAAGGTGTATATATATAATATATAAGCCCCTTAGGAGCCCTGAAGCCCGCCCTCAGAGGTCCTATCGAGAAATGAACTTTTGATGTTCACATGGCAGGCCAAGACCTACAAAATGATATATACATCATGGGTCTAGGACTTATAGTTGCTGAGATATAGCGCTCCTTTGTTAATATGGCTTATATGAAGTAAAAAGCAGGTAGCTAAGGCCCCTTTACGGCCCTGAGAGGGGTCAGATCGCGAAATGAAAAAGTCATTTCTTGGCAGGCCAAGACCTACAAAATGATATATACATCATGGGTCTAGGACTTATGGTTGTTGAGATCTAGGGTGATGACGGACAGACAGACAAAACGGGGACAATAGAGCATTTTTTTTTTCAAGTATACTCTAAAAAAACCACATAAATTAGAAAAGCCTTAGCAAAATATTTTGTCTTCAAAGATCAAATGCCACCTGGCTCTACCCTTACCATCAAGATTGCAAAAATATTACCAAGCTCAAGTGAAAAGTTTGGATAATAAGAATTTGAATTTTCGTACATCTTAAAAAACATACGATCAGTGATAGACCTTATTTAGCAATGACAGGATCTTATCAGTCTGGCCCCACTAAATTTACGTTGAAAGCTACAAATACTGCTTAAATAGTGATAAATTATAAGCTTTTTGAATTAATTATCCATTCTTAAGTATATATTATAGGGACCCTCACAGGTATCTTTGCCTAGGATCCCTCAACATCATAAGAACAGTACTGGCCTCAGGATTTATATATGCTGTGGTTAAGACAGGATTAGGTGGAATCTTCCCTGACTAACTATATTAGTAATAATCAGTAATCAGGTGTTGAATTATGAGTCAGGTAATCTATTGAAATCGGCTAAGTTTTTTTTTTAAACTTCCCTTAGTTGGAAAAAAGATGGAGGAGTTCACTTTGGCTGTTATTTCTAATTTATGGTACTTTTAAGTTGTAATTCTATATTTGATTTAAACTAGTTGCTAATTACTTTATAGGTAATTTTAAATATTCTGTTTTACTTTAAATTGACCGTTTTACACCAATTTAAGATATTGTTTGGCCCTGACAAACAGGTTCTGTACAAATAACAATTAATAGATCTTTAATCAGTTCACTATTGAGACTTTTTTTTTTAATTGCTTACTTAGGCTTTGGCTTTCTATTTGGTCAAATCTTTATTATCTTCTTTGCAGAAGCAATACCCTGTCTTCACTGTTTGCACTTTTAATATGGCTGCAGAAATACAGATAGTGCTATATTTAAGTTAAGCAAGCAATTGCCTTTTATTTAAAAGTAAAAGTATATTCTCTTACCAGGGGTGGAAACTTTTTTTCTACGGAGGGCCCACATTTGGCTTGATTGTTATCGGCTTGGGGTCGCATATATATTTTGTCTACTTCAATTATAATTTACAACTTATGAAAATATGAACTAATGATAATAACTATGCTTTATTTCACTATTTGTCATTTTTTAGTCACATTCACACTTCATTATACAAGCACATTACATTTTAGGTGTGGAAATGCCACTGCTGGTAAGCGTCTTAAAAACTCCAGCAAAATAACTGACTTGAACTCTTCATATCATAATCTGCTTGTAGGTCAAGCAGCTCTTAATAATATCCTCGAGCCATAAAACCGATTTAATATCCCTAGATTCGAATGAAGTAGTTGGAAATAAATTAGAAAAATCGACGAAAAACTGAATAAAGAAAACTAACAAAATCAACGATTGCAACATGCATAAAGACCGCACATTTTACTCCGTGAACATGCGACTTAAGTAAGGGCATAGTTTGCCCACCATTGTTTTAACACTATTAAACATAGATTGTAGTAGCTAATCCTTCTATCATATTTATTTTTAAATATGTATAATTGTTACTCATGCTCATGCAAAGATAATGAACATGATAATTATTCACGTGTGTTAAAATGCTTGGATTGAAATGGGGGGGGGGGGGTTAAACTTGAAAAATCAACTTATACAAAGTAAGTAAATAAAATATATATCACATTCTTATCACTAAATCTTCGTGTTTAAATGTGAAATAATGTAATGAACGCACACAAAACTGCTTATTTCTCTCTCTCCCACATCAAAAAAAACAATTAAAATGCCTTTTAAAAAAATCATTAACTGAATTTGGTAAAGTTCCGACTAGTAGGACTGCTCAGCTTACCCCTAAACACCACACACACACACAGCATGCACACTGACCTTTTGATACAGCAACTTTTAACCTTTTGTCCTTACGGAGCCAGTGTGAGCAGGGGGAAAAAGTGACCTTGGCCTACAAGTCTGCTAACAGATTTAGCGAAATGGGTGCATCTACTTTCAAAAAAAAAAAAACGATTTTACAGAAAAACAACAATTGGCACAATGCTTTCTAGTACAGAATTTTATTTTACTTGTACGTTGCATCGAATGGTTATTCATTTTTTTAATCAAATCTTAACTTTGTGAATCGAAAGGGAGCCACTGGCAAACTACGAGCCATAGGCAAATCCGGCCAACCACTCGTTTTGAAGTGAACCACGGCGCTTGCATTGTATGTTTTGAGGTTTACCTTTTTAATTTACATGAATGAATTACAAGCTCAATGTGTGCCGCGACGTCAAAAAAAGTGTGCTCACTATTTTTCGTTCTTTATCTGTTTCGTTTCTGTTGTTTGTGCCGGTCGTGCTGGCTGTTCGGCCATTGGTCCATCATTTTTAGTTTCATGGCTCCTTTTTTTTTTAAAACAGTAAAGTTAACACGGCAAGTGTTAGATTGTGTGTGTGTCGTGCAGAGCTGGAGTAGAGCCGATTGGGGTGATTACTGGTACTTTGGTGTAGTCAGTGCAGGATTTACGTATAAGCTAAACAAGCTATAGCAAGGGGCCCCCTGAAAATAGCCCGAGTTAGCGATTGTCATTTATATACGCCCCTGAAACATTTGGCACTGACAAAAAGATTTCTGGATTTATACAGGGCCCCCATATCTCAGGTACCATGGCTTTATCGAGTTTAAATCAGGCCCTGTGTGTGTCTCCAGACCCGTCAAGCGCACGCCGATAATACAGAGTGCAATACTTTTTCATCGATTTGAAAACGGTTTGTGCTAGGTCGCCGTGGGCTGTTCGGCCACTTAAAATATCAATGTTCCGTTCGGGCTCCGCACATCCTGAGGCCGCGGCGTGAGAAGGGGGAGGGGGTACTAAATCAACGGCGCGCTAAAAAGGTTTGGATTAAATGTTTGTGTGCGCGTATCACCCCCGTAGCTACCCTGTATCCTATCACCTCCATCTTGAATAATCCAGAATAATATATTGCAAATGAACAATTGTTTAACGAGTTTAAAAATATAGATTGTTTGCGAGTTTCCCACGCTGAGATCTGCAGGTTGCATCACAGTATTGTGATCTGTTAAAAGCCACTTTCTACTTTCTAATACCAATGAAAAAAAAATCAATATGTAAATATTAAAAAATATATAAACAGAGATTATTAAAATGCATCCAAAACACGACCCTCGTGTTAGCTGCTCAATTCCTCAGTCAGAGGCGGGGCTGTCATGCGGTTTTCAAAGATAGGAAACACAATCGGACGGGATACATTGGCAGAAAGGTTGTTTTTATTGACAGAAGAATTGGTGGTGCAGTGCCGCCGAGCGAAATTCGAGGGCCCCGGTCTAAAGAAGAAGTACATGTCGCCCGCCCCCCCAACTAGACCAAACTTTCGGGGGGGGGGGCAAAAAAAAAAAAAAAAAATCACTTGTATTAAAAAATCACATTATTTATATATTTGTATTTTATTTTAAACTAATTTTGGTATAATCTTTTAATTTTTTTATTTCGGAGGGGGCAAATGCCCCCTAGTTGTGCCACTGGGCCCCCCTCCACACATCTCACGTGTTTGTCCCACAAGGAGTGTATTTGTTTCTCGTTAAACGATAGATTGTACATTGATATATGTATGTACACTATAAATGGAATATTGAAGTGAGCTATATGAAGAGAAAACTCGCTCGTTGCTTGACAACAAAAATTAAACTTTGCTGAACTATAAGATGATTTATTTTTATGGTCACATACATATACATTAGTATGTGATATTTAATTATATGTCGATATATGCAGACACAATGGGCGTACCTCGAACTTCGAGGTCCCCAGTAATGGGAACCTTTGCTTACACACATACACCCCTTCTCCTCTTGCCTGGATTGATGGACAACATGTTCCCTACAGTTTATCACTGGCGATAGCAGCAGTACAATGTATGGTGATGGTAGTATCATAGAGTAACCATTGTAATAAAGAAAAAATTTAAACCATAAAATATATACTGTTAATAAAATTTTCACGAAAAGTAAAATATAAAAAAAAAATCCTCACTCCACGGGTCTTTAGGCTTGGATGCACAAATATTTTTTTATAAAAATTACTCATTGACTAAAAAAAAAGTGCGTGCGCCAATGTGTGAGATTAACTGATATTGGCAACGGGTATAGAGTCTGATAGGCGAACATAATGTTCACATTTTTTGTCATTTCATGAATATGCAAGTGGACATACAATCTGGCTCTCACTCAGGTCAGATGTAGTCTCGCCATCTAGAGATGTTTGCATTAATGCGGCGTTGTTTAAAAAAAAAAAAACCAACGTACAGAATACACTTCTTGTCACGTTCCGAATTGCAGTTGGGAGTTGAGTGTACGTTTTTCTCTAATCGATGAAAACCCGCCCCCTCCCCCCTAAAGTCTTTCCGACCTACATCTCTATATAATTGAGTATCCTCGATTAGAAGTTTAAACGTTAACCCCATTTAATTAATGGATGGCTGCCTTTAATGATCGGGGAGGAGGGAGGGGGATGTGTCTCATTGCTTTATGGGAGGAGAGGGATCAATGCGGTTCGTGCGTGTGCCCTTATTGATAGAAGTGGTTTTCACTTAGTGGCTGCATCACACTTACATTACAAAACGATATATATATATATATATATATATATATATATATATATATATATATATTGCAGTGAAAATATTTTGCTGATAGTACGATATTTATGTACATTTAAATAAGTCCAGATATCTAGTTGGCCGTGTGTGTGTGTGTGTGTGGCTGCCCCGTTGAGCCTGTGTATTGTCCGATACTCATGCTGTAATTTTTTTTTGACTGAATCTTATTTTATGGGTTATATCATGCATGCAACATATACATTTATAAAAATGTGTATGCAATCTTTACTTAAAACCACGGAGGGGGTCGTACGAACCAAAGTTGTGTGTTATTTCTCTTTCCCCCCCCCAGAAAGCCTCCTCCACCAGGCCCTCGTGGTGTGCAGCACATAGTTGTTCATCTATTATCCTGGCCCGTTGAATTAGGCCCAAACTTTACAAATTTTTTTAAAACAGTAATTTGATTATGTCATATCTGTCAATGTCTGAACTCGTTCACCCCTCCACCCCCTCGGGGGGAGTTTCTTTTCAGCCTGACCCCCCTCCTTCCCTCACTTTCATCGATCAGGTGAGAAGCAGCAGTCGGCTTGAACAAGTTCTATCACTCTGGCACATTTCCTCGCTGACTTCCTAATGGTGGTTGCCGTTCCCGTGATAACAAATAAAGCGTATATCACTAACTGAAATGAGTGAAATGGGCCCCCGCGCCCATACATCCCCTAATGTTATTATCAACAGTTTTATATAATCCAAAGGGTGCCCCCCCCCAATGTTTGAAAAATCGGAGCCTACTCGCACCTCGCATTATTAAGAAGGAAATGTAAAATTGTGCATCAGCATGGGCTCGTTGCCCCCCCCACCCCCTTCCGTCTCTGCGGGGAGGCTGTGTGCGGGGGACATCCACTCCTCAACAAATTGGGGTGCCAATCACACCCCTCTCCCTTAATTCTTTTAGGCTACCGTGTAAACCAGGCGAGAAGAATTCTTGTAGCAATATATATATATCTCTCTCTATCTCGTCAGAGAAAAAACCATTTTCAACCTTTTGAAAGATGAGATAAACAATCTAGATTATCCTTGTCATACCAATCTGTATTTTTGTTTAAAATAAAGCCGCTAGGGGAGGGGGGAGGAATGCCGCCCCCCACCCTATCGTTATTTACTAGGCCATCTGAAACTAATCTAAAGGAGGGGTTGGGGATGGTTTGAGGTACAATCATAGCTCTTGAGTGATTGATGATGTAATTCATTCTGCTAGTATTCGGTTGGACATATTTTGTGTTCGATTATCTTTTGTGTGAGTTGGTCACTGTAGCCCATGACCCATGGTCATTTTTTAGAAATGTTGATGAAACATGGTACCCTCTGAGTAGGGTGAGGACATCTGGGTCAGTGCTGTCCTTACGGCCGTTGGCAGGCTTAAGTATCTTTCGGGGCTCCATAAACCGTCAGAGTTGCTGAAAATTTTACTGGGAAGTGGGGGGGGGGGGCGCATTGGAAGTGTAGGTCGTGGTAGGTCCTTAATTGCGTATCCTTAAGTTCGATTCTGAGACCTTTGATCCTGAATAGAGCCCGTAACATAAAGGCCCCGCCCAGTCACTTGCTTATAGTACGGTGAAGAGTTAAATACAGGCTGCTTGATACTGTCCTTTGACAGCGCACCAAGTGAATGTGCCCAGTTAGCTGCCCAGTAAAATTTAAAAAAACATGTCTAAACAGAAATATAAGAGGCCAGTGACGATAATTTAATTTCACTATTTTAGCGTCGTTCGTTTGTCCCGGGGGGGGGGTCTGGGATGTCCGCACGGTCCGTTTTTTTTTGTAGTTGTCCTGTGTCGTCGCCCCGAGGCTGCTGTAGCCACGTCGGTACCAAATGGGCTTTGGTCAACGTTCAGCGTTTTAATTCAGTCCCACCAAAATGTGACAGCGTCATTCATTATTAACATAGCGCATGACACGTTAGGTTTTTTAAACGCAAAAACTTGAACCCTCTCACTTGGTTTTTTTTTTTTGTTTTCATACGTTTTAATGAGTTTGTTCTTTTTTTTTCTTCTTGCGACCGGTGAAGAAAATAGGTCTGCTCCGCTCCATTGATATCGTTTGGTGGTCTAGATGATAAACCGGTCTCTGGTGTCCCACTGTCCTCTTATATTTCTTGTTCAGAGTTGTTTTTTTAAGGTGCATTACGTGGCATCTTGCTGGCACCTTCACGTGGTGCGCTGTCGAGTAACAGTATCAGAAAAGCGGCCATTAATTGCACCTGACGTTGTTTGTTTGCACATTAGAAGGTATAGAGGAGGCAGTGCTCATTCACTTGTACGAACAAATCGTCGCGACAAATACTTTTTTTTTTCATTAGTGAATATTTGATTGTATTTTTGCCAATAATAATAATATATATAAAAACGATTTGGACTCGTTTAAATCGAGAGGAAAGAATTAATACAACAGTATTCCAGTTTAAAATACAATCATGAAAAATCGGATCTGCTCGAAACCAAAAATGCCAGCCTGCCGATCAAGCCTATGGGGATATAACTCTATGCAAAGATTTTAGGTACAACTAGTATATTATATATATATATATAGTTGATTAGTGGGTGTAAATCTTTTATACTCTCTTGTGATCAGGGCCATGAAGTGGGGTGGGGGGCTGCCGTCCGAACACTCGTCGGCCTCAGTGGTGTAGTGGGTGTGGTGGTGGGGCTGGGTGACACGGACCGTGTTTGTGCGCCCCTTTTTTTATTCTATTTCTATCCGCACATTTGTTAATGTGCCAGTTTTGTGCTTTGAAATTAATGTCTTCCATTTCCCCCACACACAATGCCGGATAAATTATGTTAATTAAAAGAGTATCGATTGGTCCAGCCAGAGACCCTTGTGTAAAACGTCATCGCGATATAGACACACCCCCGTCGACAGTGACATCTTGCACATCGGTCATGTTGATGAAGGGCACTACGTTCACCTTACAGCATCCATAGGTGACTTTACCAGGTCATAAGGTTTTTTTGTTTTGAAAAATGTGGGTGGCTCTCAGACTTTAACGCCTCGCGACCCACCGTGACAACAGCTTTGTCTTCTCTCTCACCGGCAAAAGAAACTTAGCAGATAAAGTAAATGGGGAATAAAACATGACTGAACTGCGTTTAAATACATTCCCCCTTTTTACTTTTGCAGATCTTCAAATGTTTAGTTTCTTAACACATTCGGAAATAGAATTGTGATTATGTGTATGACAGGTGTGATCTTCACCAGTGCTTTTGTATATATACTAGCTGTACCCTGCAAAACCTTTATAGGTTATTTTCCCTTCGGTTTGATCCGGTGAGCTACAGTTATTTTTTGGTTTCCCCAGTAGATCTGATTTTTTCATTCCTATTGTTTAAGTTTGACGATTTTTAACCCTGCAGTACTTTGTGTATTAATTACTTACTTTCTATTTCATAAGTTCACCGCTATAACATATATATATATATATATCTTGTCGCGACCCCCCCACACCTGAAATCCGTCTCCGCAGATCACTCACACTTTGAGATAACAATGATAAATCATTAATTGGACCACATAGAATGAGTTTAACTAGTAATACAATGTTCCTTGTTGTGCTGGTGTGTGTGTGTGCGTGTGGGGGGGCGTGCGACTGACTTTATATTGTACGGTTAGTGGCCTGGGCAGAAGTGCCTTTGTTTGGGCAGCGCCGTTCCTCTCCTGGTGGAGGGAGAGGGCGTTGAATCACTGTGACGGGCACATCTGCGTCGTAGTGGGACGGATGGCCGAGTGGTGTAGATACTCGACTGTCGACCTGAGAGTCATAGGTTCGTACCTAAGGGTGAACCATGACATTTTTTCAGAACATTATTTCGTGCAAAGTCGTCCCTAACCTTCAGCTTTAAGTGGGTACCTGACTTAAAAGTTGGGGAAGTAAAAACTGACTGGAGTTGTGCTCCCTGCACTTAAATCTTTTCATATGCCGAGGTTATAGAAACATAAAAGTAGGGCTAAGGGAACGTTTTAACATCTACGTGGACCTCTCCTTGATACAAGCTGATGAAACTTAGCAGCAAACCCTATTTTCAGAACTTGAGGAAAACAAAGTGGTGCAGCGGACTTGAACTCAGACATCTGGTTTGGTAGATGGGTGCTGCTAAGCCTTACCTTGACCAGCCAGTCATATATTAATTCCCACTCACTTTTTATATGCTATGGACACGACAAAATCACCTGGTCCCGCTTCGTGCCGTCTGTACTTTCTTATCAATCTCTACATGTTGTGTGTACACCGCCGCCAAGTTCACGTCTACTCAGCAAAAGACCGTGTCCTCGGCTTATCTCCCCTGGTTTTATCTTCTAGGATTTCGTGATTGTCTACCGCTGATTTGACTTCAAAGATAATTATGTGTGGTGACAATGAGTTAAAAAACAACTTTAAGTATGAACATAGCAGTTAATCTATATAAATAATAGCGGTGTGGGTTCTGCGTTAAATCGAAAGGAAAGAATCAATACAGCAGTATTCCAGGTTAAAATATTAATCATGGCTTCATCCCGGTCTCGATTCGATACTTCTTTTTTTTTTTTAAATCTACAGTTTTAAATGTTTTCTGTGGTTTTCATTCTGAAACGTAAAAGTCTGAAATATTTAAATTATTTTGCTATTAAAAAAGATAGCATTTTCAAATCGTCAAGCAATAGTAATAATCAAAAATTCTCCGACGATGAGAATATCGAAAATATATATCAAAGCTGTACAATAGTCTATGTCTATGCAAAAGCTTTGCAGAATTTACCAACTAGTATATAATTGTGTCACAGTCGCCCAGTCGTTTGCTAATGGTAGTAATGGAACCTCGATATTGTAACGTTTGTGGCGAAGCGGGCGAGAATCGCATTAAGTGCAATAACTTTTTATCCCTTGTGAAAAATAAAGGATATTTAAAAAAAAAAAACATCTAAAACAAGGGTGTGCAGTCTATTGAGGTCGCGGGCCGCGTTGGGTTCGTAAATTTGGGCAGCGGGCCGGACCAGAAGTAGATGGGTGGATTATTGAAATGAACTATTACGAATTAATTTTTTTTTTAAAAACTCTTTAGTCAACCTGCGTTAGTCCTGCTCACCGTATGTGAGAGAGGGGGAGATTACGGTTGGTGCATTGGTAGCTGCCCCCACCTTCCCCTCATATTTCCACGACTTTCTCAGAATCGCTCTCTTATTGTAGATACATTGTTTATCTACCTGCTTCATTCCTGTTTACACCCCCCCTCCCACATCCCACAGCTTTCTCAATTACTCTTATTCGTCTGTATGATTTAATTTGATTTGATTTGATTTTTTAAAAATCAAAAAAAATGGCGTTAACGGTCTGTGCGACGTTGTTTGTATGTCCAAGTCAGTCACTGGACAACTGGTTCCCTTACCTTCCTCTGTTACAGTTTTCACGCCCCCCCCCACCCCCCAGCTGCATTTTTTTTTTAAAATGACCTTTAACTCTGCCCGACCTTTAACCTAGTCTATGTGCGTGTTTACCACGATCGTTACATATTCGACTTTACAAGCCTCCAGTCTAAAGTTGTGAATTGTTTTTTTTTTTACCAGCTTCATATACTGTGTAATGTGTTATTACCGCGCGACACTCCGGATACAATTAGACGGTAAACAAACTCACAATCATTTAAAATTATTTTAAAGGCCACTTAAAAAAAAATCATACTCTCAATTCTGCCAACTGTCAAACCCAGTCGACGTCTTTGTCAGCCTAGCTGTATGGGTAAGGTATTAGCCCCTCCCCCCAACCTTTTCACTGCGGCCCAGTGGGGTGTCTATCTGAAAAAACCAGTGCAGGGGATGGAAAAAAGTATTTCTGCCAGAGCCGGGGATAAATGTCTTTGGTTTCATCCCCGGCTGGGATATATTGACTAAAAACAGGCAAAAGGGGATAATTCTTTGGTTTCACCCTGCTGGGATATGATAGCTAAAAAGCAGGCCGGGGATAAATGTTTATGGTTTCATCCCCGGCTGGGATATGTTGGCTAAAAAGCAGAGCCGGGGATAAATGTCTATGGTTTCATCTCCGGCTGGGATATATTAGCTAAAGCAGAGCCGGGGATAAATGTTTTTGGTTTCATCCCCGGCTGGGATATGTTGGCTAAAGCAGAGCCGGGGATAAATGTCTATGGTTTCATCTCCGGCTGGGATGTATTAGCTAAAGCAGAGCCGGGGATAAATGTTTATGGTTTCATCCCCGGCTGGGATATGTTGGCTAAAGCAGAGCCGGGGATAAATGTCTATGGTTTCATCTCCGGCTGGGATGTATTAGCTAAAGCAGAGCCGGGGATAAATGTCTATGGTTTCATCCCCGGCTGGGATATATTAGCTAAAGCAGATCCGGGGATAAATGTCTATGGTTTCATCCCCGGCTGGGATATATTAGCTAAAGCAGATCCGGGGGGATGACGGTTCTCAGTGCCGGGAGATATCCCCGGGCGGTAAATCGAGCCCTGCTCCCAATACCGAAATTATCATTACGGTGAAAAGGAAAAACAAAAAAAAATCTAAAACTGAATTGATTTATTTGCATGACCTCATTGGTGGGTTTACTCTGTGCCATCGCCTATACCATGGCGGTGCTGATGAAATCATACAATCTGTCTATGAGATAATACTTGATTTATTCATCTTTTAAAACAAAAAAACTGCCGTGTACGACCGGGTGTACGTGAGTGCTTGGTGTGTCAAGGATGGAGGCACACACACACACATACTGAGGTTCTGTTTACACTAGTTCCTGGCGGTGTGCGTGTGAGCCTCCATCTTAACTGAACTAAAGAAGACTTGGGCCTACATTGTCTAGTCACGTAGTCCTCCACTGACCGTCTGCTCGATCGATGCGATGCAGTTTTACACTGTTAATACCCCCCCTCCCGCCCGGACCAAGGTAGGTAACCTCCCATTTTGTTCACATCGACTGGATCAATTCACCTCCCCTCAACCATTCACAAAACTGATTATGTATATTATCATATCAACAACTAATATATATATATATATATATATATATATATACATATATATATATTTAATTTCCCCACCACAGCTCGATCTTTTTTCAAAATAGTCACTCAAATTAGTTGATTGGGCAGTCTGTCCCCAGTAGGTTTATATATATCAGCGCTTAAACTTGTTTTTTTCTCCTCCCTCCATCCGTATGATACGCACCAGTCTCCCTGTTTATTTCTCTGTAGTTATTTACTTGCACACAGCTTAGCTGCTTGAATTATAAAACATGACATGATGGGAGAAACTTTCTTTTTCTTTTTGTTGTTACTGATATAAGTTCTCAGTAGTCCCTCAGCAAGTAATTAGCTCAAGGTTAAAAAAGTGAAGTTTATATTAGCCACTGCTAGGTTTTTTTTCTCATTGGAGGGGAGATGAAGTGTAGAATTCATCTGTTTCAGTAACCTCTGCATATGAAGGATTGTGTGTGGTTAGCACAGCGGTTCAGTGGCCTAACTTCCCCCAACTTAAAAGTCAGGTGCTTGTTTTGAAAAGAAATATGCATCCATAAAGGTTGGCCAGATGGTTGTATTGTTACTTCTGTATCTTTTTTTTTTTTACAAAGAATTATAGTTGTGCTTTTTTTTATATCTGTGGGACGGGCGGCTGAGTGGTGTAGATACTCGTCTGTCGACCTGAGAGTCCTGGGTTCGATCCTCGGTGAAAACCCTGTGGAATTTTCAGGGCAAAATGTGTTTCAAAGTGGGTCACAAGTCACACCCAGCTTTAAATGGGTACTGACTTTAAGTTAGGGAAGTAAAAGCGCTGGGTGTTTGTGCTAACCACAATCCCTTCATATACCGAGGTTATAGAAACTTAGATGAATTCTACACTTCATCTGCCCCGATGGCTTCGTTAGGGTTAAAGGGAACTGTACTTTTTTATATCTAATTTTTTCCTATTTTACTATTTTCTCCAACAGCTTGCTCTTATCCAAACCAACAGTGTCATTCAGATGCTGAAATCGTTGGACCCATTAATTTTAAACTGGTAAGCTGCTGGTGTACGCTGTCAACATTGGTGATTATATGGGTTTCAAAAATATGTCTTGTGGATTGTATTCTTTCTAAATATTAATCCTCTGAAATATTCATCACAGTTTTTTTAAATATGCTTGTCATTTTTAACAGAAAATTTTGGGAATGAATTGTTCAGATGGAGTTTTATTGATCCAGTTGATTAATACAGAAATCAAATATTCTAAAGAAAAAAAATAATAATGCTCACTTTCAGTAAATATTTATTACAATTTGTATTTGTTTTCATTTTCAGTGCCTATGACAACAACCCGGTGATAGAATTTAGACTCTGCCCTGTCAAAAGTAAGATTACAACTTTGAATTATAGATTTTGTTTTTTTTGTGTAGTTTATGATTTCCACAGAAAGGGTTAGTTTCAAGTATTGTGTATATTATATGCTTTTCAATTTTTTTTTAATGGAATTAAAATAGTTCCGATTGAATAAGATGTAGTTTATGGGCTGATAAGATGTACCTGACTCAGTTTTAAGAGCAGGGAAAAAGTGTAACTCTACAAACCTGCTAGAAGCTTAATTGAACTATAAAGATGCCTCTAATTTCCTACTCACTTTTGGAAAAAAGTGTGTCTTATAGTCTGAAAAAATGTGATATTCGGTGTTTTAATGTTTTTATCCATATTTTAATCTTTGACAATTATACAATTTATATGATATGGGTGAGGGAACCTCTGTTTATAAAGAGCTGGAAAGTGCTGTAAAGGCAAATAGATTTTGTGGTTCACTCCCTGAAAGATTTACCCCACATCTTTGCCTGATGGTCTAGTCATTGGCTGTGTCTGCAAGTAAGTGTTCAAGAGCTGAAGGCTGCTAGCGTTTAAATTTTATCTTCTTTCCTATTTTGGGGCTTCAGAGAATGCATTGTTAAACTATTCTAGAATCGTTTAGGAATCTGAATTGAGGATACATGGGATAATTGGGGAAAATTGTAAATAATTTGCTATTACTATATAGCCTCTGACAACAGAATAAAATTATACACAATGGGCATAGTCAATTTAAATTAGCATTTCCACAAAACCACCATATTTATGTTATTCGACTATTGTGTATAAATATTTATTACTACAATTAAAAAAGGAAAATAACACAAAAGGCTGCATTTGCAAGGACTTGTAGCGATTCACATTGTTCATAATGCACTTACTCTTGCTTCTGACAAAGTA
>JAGDYQ010000029.1:661560-746905 GCA_021962125.1 Bulinus truncatus
GGAGATAACTTTTGATTGCTAGTGTGTAATGCACACATTATTAGCCCGCTTGATTGGATGATACGGATATTGTCAACTCATTGATTGGATGATACAGATATAGTCAACTCATTGATTGGATGATACAGATATTGTCAACTCATTGATTGGATGATACAGATATTGTCAACTCATTCATTCCTGAGCTAAACAAGTCAAAGCGTTTCATAATTATTCTTCAAACAATTTTTACTTCCCCTGTTTATAATTCCCAGTTTCCTAACCCATGTTAATAATCCATTTTCTTTTTGCTTTGGTAAATTAACTTCCAGTATAAGGTGTGATGCACATTTTTTAAACCAGCTGTTTATGATGAGCTGTTTATGATGCTCATTGTCTTCATAATGCACATGGCCACATTTTATTAATCAAACATCCACATTTAAGTTGAAGAAGCAGAATTTATATGGCTACAATTTATCATTAAAAAAAAGTCACATTTGAATATTCAAATAGTGAAGTTTTGTCTCCGCTCATTTACAAAACTATAAGTAAACTAACAACTTCATAATGTTGTGCGAAAAAATTGTTTACCGAGACTAATTAGTAATGTGCTGAAATCAAATATGTTCAGCTATATATAGTTACACCAGCTATATATATAGTAACAACAGCTATATATAGTTACACCAGCTATATATAGTTACACCAGCTATATTTAGTAACACAACTTTTAAATCTCCAGTCAATAACATTTTTTTTAACAAATGATACGACACAAACAGGTAAAAGAAACGGACATTGTTTTTCAGTGGTGTTCGACATTTGAACTTTTCTCAAAAGTTAAAAACCCAGTTTTCAAAATTATTTTCTACGGGAAAGAAAAACTTTCTTCAAGTTCATTAAATTGGTTAATTTTATTGTTAATGCATTTATATTAATATACAGATGAATTATGAACAATATTTATATTTTTTTTTATAATGTCAACAAATTTAATTTTAACGAATCATTTAATTCACACGTACATGAACAACAATCGAGTTTGCACACACACACAGAGAATTTAATTTATGAAGCCCAGGATGTTAGGAAGATGTGACTTGCCACAGAAGTGCGACATGTGAATACAAAATAACAAAAATTATTAGTGCATGAAAACAAAAAAAAAAAAAACAACAAAAAACAAATCAGTATATTAAAAATTACAATCGTCCCAAAAGAAAGGAACAAATTTTCAGAAACCAAAAACTTTTGGCATTAAACTACAAAACGCATAAAACAAAAACAATTCAGTGAAGTATGAAATTACGTCAGAGCGAAACAAATAATGATCTCAAATTGAAGGGGGGAAAAAGTTGAGGTAAGTAGTTTTTAAGTATCCTCGTATTATAACCCAAGCTTTAGTAGAAGAATGGTCATTGAATCAAGGAAAATCAATCACCCCCCTCAAGGCTGTTTTTTGGTTCTTCTAGTACCAGTATGTTCCCTAGTAGATGTATGTTCCATAGTACATGTATGTTCCCTAGTAGATGTATGTTCCATAGTACATGTATGTTCCATAGTACATGTATGTCTCTTTGTATGTCAAAATATTTCCTGCTGCACTAGTAGACACAAAACAAAAAATGAAAACAGACATTATATCTGACTTGGTGGGAAATAATTTTCACGTAAATATAAAAGATATTTTCAAGGGCCCAACACAAAAAAATTAAAAAATGTATCAACAAGTAAAAAAAAATAATATATTTGCAGGTGGGGAAAAATTTATGACTTCAGCCATTGTAAAAAAAAAAAAATTTAAACTGCAGTAATATGAAATATTAGTTTACCTATTTATATTCAATGAGGCCATTTTAAATGTAGTCTGGTGGATTTCAAAAGAAAGTTTAAGTTTATAGGTTTATTTTTTCATTTCGTATGACTTAAATTATGCTTAGGCAAATCAAATTACCAGCAAACACTTTTAATATTAAAATTATTTTTTAAATTATTGAGTTTTTTTTTTGAAGGAAATTTGCACTGAACATTTAAGGCATACAGTTAAAATCTGGCAGTAGATCAACCCTTGATAATTATTTTTACAATGCCAGAAAAGACATCAAAAAGTGTCTCTTGATTCTTATGTTAAGGGGAAAAAAAAAATATATAATACATGGACATAGAAAAAAAAACAATGTCGTATTGACCAAAAAAAAGTTTTAAGTGAAAAAAAAAACCAACAATGTAATAATCTGAGCACCTGGCAAGGTTTTTGTTTGTTTAGCCATTAAGGGGGTTGTATAGGAGGGGATTGTGACAGTTCTGGTCGTGTAGGCGGCTTCTTCATTACAGGCGGTTTGACCTTGACCTGTGGCTTTGGTTTTTGAGCAACTGGAGGTGGGGCCACGCCGGTCGGGCTTGGCGTGACCCCTGGAGATGTAAAAGATGGAGGGGCCGGGGATGAATTCGGAGTGGAAGTGTAGACGGGCGAAGGGGTTAGCGCAGGATCACCCGCCGACAGGGGCTTGCCAGTTGGAGGAGCAGACCTGTTCAATGCGGTGATCGAGAAAGTCGTCACGGGGCCCTCCCTCTGCTCCCTGGAGCGAAGAAGGTCACCCGGTTCAGAAGATATACTCAGCCGGCTGACCGGATCATGCCGGTCTATCTGGGGATTGCCAGCTTTCTTCAAGGTGCCCTGGTTGGACTGGGCAAAAGTTTCGGCTGCGCTGATGGTTGGGCTGTTGGGATGGGTCGAATCGGTGGAGGAACCGGAGTTATCTCCATCTGGAAGATCTATGACCAGATCTGGCGTGTGCTTTGGCGTCTGCTTCACCTTGACAGCGGGCAGTGACATTCTCTTATCCTGCTTCTGCTGCATCTCCAGAGATTTCAGCCCGGCCATCACCTCCTCCAAGGCAGAATCAATATCTACGCTGAAATCATCAGTGGTGCTGTCATGGGACAAGTCCCCCCGGCCATCCATGTTTTTGAAAGAGATGTCCCTGTCGACATTTTTAGAGCCGAGGTTGATGAGGGATGTGGTCATGAGAGACGTGTTGATTATCGCCGACTTCATCATCATAGTTGATGGAGACGGAGCAGGGGACAGCTTAGCCCTCTTATCTTTCTCTGCAATATCTACAATAGCACTGAGCTCCGTGGCCGAGACAGACATATTGGAACTGGAACCTGGCAGCTTTTCTTTGAAAGAATCTTTCTTGGTAACAATGTCCACAGCCTTGACCGGCTCCTTGGGGACTGGTGGGGGGGACAGCTCCGGGTCGTCACTCAGTATATCAGTCTCCCTGATGACCGACACATTCGGCTGAGAAAGAGATTTATCTGAAGCCTCCAACCCAGAGTCATCACTGATCTGCCGAGCTGGACGCGAAGGAAGTATCATGCTGGTGGACATTGGATTCTTTTCTTCCTCGTGGCTATGATGGCTCTTGCTATCCTCTCTGTAAACAATAACAAGTCAATACATTACAAGTAATACTACACGTAAAACAGTAAATCAACAAATCAGAGCTCAGAATATTCTATGTATTACTGTGACCAAAGCCAAGTGACAGAAAATTAACTGAACTAAAAATCCTGTTAGTGCTAGAGATTATTTGCCACGATCATGATTGTACAACAGAAAAAAAAGCGAACAATTATCTCCCACAATCATGATTGTACAACAGAAAAAACCAACAAAAGTTTTTTATTTCTTTACCAAACTATGAATGGCCGCAATGACAATTAAACTGGAGATTCAACACTCTAGTGAATGATGAATAAACAAAACCCTGACCCCAACCCATAAACCTAAACCCCCAACCCTACTTACACATGTTTCACAGAGATGTATTTGTCGGGTATGAGCCCCTCCTTGCCGTGGAAGCAGCCCTCCCACCAGTCCTGGGACACCTGGCTGTACAGGACCAGCACATCCCCTCTCTTGAAGGACAGCTCCCGAGGTGAGCGAGCGTCAAAGTCAAACAGGGCTGTAGCTTCAATAACATCCGGCTCTAGAATAATGAGATGATGGCAACCAATAATTATGCATGTGAAAAAAATCAATAAATTTGGACTTGCACCAAAAGTAAAACGTCGTCTATAAAACTTGAGTTTAACCTATGGGACTCGCTAAAGAAATTAAAATTTATTGACTGTCCTAATATTACTGAAATGATTGTAATTCATTATTTCTATTATTACAGGCACAATCAGTAGGGGGCTGAATGCTTTCTAAGCGTAGGGGATTAAACCTAAACATGCATCAACCATTAATAAAACAAAAATTGACTTAACAAAAAAAAAAAATCTGAAATGAATTGAAAACACTCATGCACATAGAGTCAAAATAAAATCAACTATCAACATTTGGAGACGGGTGGATCTTTGACCACTATAAGTTTTCAATTTAGAAATATGAAGATTATTCTCAAGTTACAAATTTGCCTTGTTAGATGGGCGCATGTATAGTCAGTTTGGATTTTAAACCATCTAGCAATATCAAATAGAGACTGGTGTAATTCTACAAGCACTTGATCCAATTTAATGTACAGAGATAATTGTTTATAAATGTTTTAAAAAGGACATTTTTTTGTTTTTCCCCTTTTCTTCTTTCTCCCCCTCCCTTCTCATTTCCATTTATTAAATAATTAAATATTTTTTTATTTTTTTGTTAGAATAAAGATGACTTCAGACTAAAAAGAACAACAAAATACCAGCATAGGTTCATCTATCTTAAAAAAATTATTTCTAGATTTTAATTAATTAAAGGGCCAATAAATTGAAGGCTATCAAAACAAATAATAAAAAAAATTAAATAACATCGTTGGTTTATGTAAAACTTAAGAGTAACAAAGTATTACAAAAAAATTAAGTAGTAGCTAAAACATAAAAATGAATCTTTCAAAGATTATACAACATAAAAATTAAATATGAAACAAACAAAGACAATGTTAAAAACTAAAAACATAATTTATGTTGAAAGAAACTGAAAAGTGCACAGGAAGAGTAAAATGTATTCACATATAAAAGTGCTATCCAAGAAAACATTCTCATCTGGTCGGTTAATGAAAGACATTAATAAACAGCCAGTCCATGCTTTAGATGTTATCTCCAAAATACAGCGTCAACCATTCATATATTTTTTTCTCATTTTTGTAATTAAAACAGCATTATTCTTTGACCTCTCTATCAATTTTATTTTTAAATTCAATGTTTTAATTATTTACAGCTTTAGAAGTAATTAAAAGATAAATTACATAACATCTAGCTGCTTGATTTTTTTCAGAATTAAAATTTCATTCCACAAATGAAAGTTTTCTTATGTTAAAAGAGCGATGAAGGTGTCAGGGGAAATGTATATAAGTGCGCTTAATATGTACAAATTGAGAACGATTGTGAAATATAAGCTTCAGAGATAAGCAATAGACATATTCTAGTTTACAAGTAGAGTAGACGTCCTTGACAGGTTTTTCTTGAGTATCATGAATAAATTATCTTGGAGTTAGTACACATATTCAGGGGAAGAAATATAAACACTTTACAGGGTGTAATAGCCAGATTATTTATAAACAATAAAAATTAACACTTATTGGTTGCTTAATCTCTGAATTTAAACAGTATACTACTGGATGCCGTAAATTATAATGGAAAGTTAAGCACATTCATCTGCTGTTTCCTATATAAATAGGACAGTGTAAAAGGAAAAAGTTAAAAAGAACGTGGGTTAAGCAACAACATTCAAAAAAACAAACAACGGCTAATCTGTGACATAAAAATGAAACAAAAAAAACAAACAAATTGATAGTGTTGACTTTATAAAAAAAAAAAAAAAAAGTTAGCAGCTGAGAAGTGCAGCAGACGTGAACGATCATCTTACCATATACAGACTCTGCCAATACAACATCGCCATGGAGAAATGTGGTGGGGGGGAGGGAAGCACAGAGAGTAAATAGAAAATGTTTTGGGTTAGAACATTGTGGGATTAGAGAGTTTTTTTTTTTCACTTAAAACTGGCAGGGTGCCAACTATAGAATCACTGACCACAATAATGACATAGGTCTACAGTATCAATCAAAAGTATATTCATGAAACTGTTGGGTCATGTGTGAATGGTTAGATTTAAAACCGAGGCCTACATTTTTTTTCTCGTCTAATTGATAATTAAATGATTTACTTTTTACATAAATTAAGAGCTTCTTGACAGAAAAACAAACTGACATATGACATAATAAAATGTTTTAATGTAGTGATTAAAGCTCTATATTTTTCAAACAACCTAAAGTTGCTTCATTTTGATTTTAGTGTCGAAAATCGAAGGAAAAAATAAAATAAGGATGTCTTATAAATAATTTAACAATAACTTTCAATTTATCTCTGCCAAAGTACAAACCTTCTTCATCACTAGGGATAGAACTGGTCTCCTCGTCATCTTCATCAACAGCATCGACACTGTCCCGTCTGAGAAAAAATACAGACATTGTTGGTAAATTTATCAACACAAAAATGTAATAATTTAAAAAAATACACGGCATAGAAAAGCAATTTAATTTTACGACCTTTTCAACAGATAATTTACAGAAAGAGATTTAATACTCTGATTTATTTAATCAACCAATTACTATGTTTTACAGTTTAAGAAGAAAGAAAATTTAGGTAATCTAAATTTGGAATAAAAATGAGTGATGAGACAACTTAAATTCTATGCACACTAAATATATTAAAACGAGGACAAAGTGGGTCATGGCTGATGAGATATTTTGCCATTAAGAAAAAACAACTGCGTGCATGACAATGTCTAAACATACAAAATGCTTAGTTCCACTAGTGTTAAGTATTAATCCTAAATATAAATATATATATATATAAAGTGTCATGTATTAATCCTACATACATATATAAAGTGTCATGTATTAATCCTATATATATATATTTATCTACTGTACTTGTAAGTATAGAGATGCAAGGAAATAAAAACATTTTCAAGAGGTTAAAAAAGTTTTGCTAAACATCTTTATTAGTAAAAAAAAAATGTGTTTTGATACAACAGATCAACTGAACCAATTTTTTTGTTTTTTTTGGGAATCTTGCTCCCAATTTCATAATATAATCTGGATGCCATAGTTTTAATAAGTAAAATATATTTTTTAAAAAAAAACCTTTTTACGTAAAAAGTTTCATTTTATGGAGCAGTGTGCCTGATATTTGTTATTATTTGTATATAATAGAAGTGTTTTTTTTTTTAGCAAGTTATTATTATGTTGTTAATTACAAATCAGTACGTTCATATATTTACATTATTTTTAGCCTAATATTCTATCAAGTCAAGACAAAGCATTCAAAGGGGTAAGAACTCTAGCGTGTAAGTACTGGTAAACATGTTTTTTTGAAAGCATCCTCAATTAAAATAAAATAATAAACTTGGGATGCATTCGACAATAATAAATGAAGAACTGTGACAACCGTTTAGCGCTGGCATATACATGTATATCTGTTGAAATTTTTACTCTTTTTGTTTAGAGAATTTTGTTTGTGGCTAAATTACAACAAAATATAAAAACACTTTTTTTTTTTCAACTAAGAGAATAAAAAAAAAATAATCAAGGTGGGAAAATATAAATGACTGTGCAAGGACTTACGAATGATTTATCCAAGAGAACCTTATAGAGAAATGAGAATGTAAACTTAGCCAAAACTTTAAAAAGCAGAATGTTGCACATACGTTATAGAAGTTTGTACTTGTTAAGTTCGTTACAATTTGAAATTCTTTGAAAACATTGAGTTTTGATGATTAAAATGTTGACATATTTTTTTACAAGGCTTTTGATTTTGTGTGCTTTTTTTTTTTTCTCTCTTTGAACAAAAATTGTCTGTACGAACATTTTGAATAATCTTTTTCTCTTACCTGTCCAGAATCATTTTCTCATAAATTTCTCCGCCATCGTTAGGGAATATCTCCTCCTGGTGCACAATAATGATTTTAATGATTTCATTCACGCTGGCCTGGAAGGTGACCTGGTCACGGTCAGGTGGGATGGGCAGGAGAGTCGGGCCGAAGCAAATGGCCAGGTTGTACGGGTCCATCATGTTCTCATCACTGTACTCTGTCAAACTGAACAAAGAAAAATGTTTATACACCTCAGTGACCAGAATGATTGGCCAAATAAACTGAATCAAAAGAAAGGACGAATTCTAAAAATAACAAACAACAGAGAGGTAATAAATGCGCAGCACTTCTGTGTTGTATATCATCTACTTATAAAGAGAAATACATGTAATAGGTATCACTTATATATATATAAATAAATAAATGTTTGTTTTAATTCTCAGATTTTTACTTTAAAGTTTGATCCTTTGCCAGCAACTAAAATTGTAAAAAATCTACCTGGATAAATCAAGAGCTAAAAAAATAATAAAGTACAAGGTAAGTGTAGCCATTAAGAAAGAAATGGAAATTAATAAAACTAATTATGCTGAATTAAATGAGGATTCAGATTTTTTTAAATAGTTAAATGAGATGAATTTCAGACTCAGAGAGTTGTATAGACATGAAGAATAAAAATGTTAAACATTTTTTTTTTTAAATTCAAGTTATCCTAGGGATTAATGAATTAGTTTCTCATAAATTTAAAATGAATTTCATTTATCCTTGGAAAATATAATGTAGTTAATTGATCAGTTAGTTTTCTTGATGATTTTAAAAAAAAAAAAATGTCCCATTTTAAGGCTGCTGAGCTCCAAGAAAAAAATGTGACGGGGCAATAACTGAAATTCAGGGGAAAATTAGGTAAATTAAACAAAGTGTTAGGTCTTGTTTAAGAATACCCTGGTAAAAAGGAAAACAACCCCCACTTACTGATTGAGGAAGGCAAAAAGGTATCGCATGACAACAAAAATGGCTCGGTTGATTGTTGATAACAAGTCTTTGATTCTTTCAACACGCTTGGCCGTTTCCTTTTCCCCTGTAATCAAATTATGAAAACTTTGTAATTAGTTCTACGATAAAATTGGTATAAAAAAAACAACACAGAATGGAGACAACAGGGGGGACAAAAAAATATATTTTGATGGTTGTATATGCAACTCATGAAAAGTAAAATCTCAAACACATGAGCAAATAATATAAACATCATTTGTATTTTGAAACCAACAATAAATAAATGGAAATAAAGTTATTTAAAAAAAAAATGTAAGTTGGTCCTAAATATTCCCCCCCCCCCATACTTTCCATTATGTTGTACAAAAAAAATATTAAACTTCCTTTCCAAATGAATGTAAAGACAACATTTTAAACAGACCACTTACTTGTGCACTCCACGAGAGCGTCAAAGAGGTGAAGCGGAAAAAGTGGTTCCCTCAGTTCCCTGAAGTACAGCTTGAGGACCCCTGCCACAGAGTTGATCTCACTGGCGTCTACGACATCTGCCAGGGCATCTTCCCCTGTTGAAGTTCAGCATACAACAATAAGATATGGAACATGAGATTACTGATATACAACTAACATAAGAACATTCATTTTTCTCAAAATGTAACAGTTGATTTTCAGAGAAATGTCAATTAATGGAGAATGCCTGAGAAAATATTCTAACAGCCGGAAGATTTTTAAAAAATAATTTTGAACACAAATTTTACCTACATTTAATTAAGAAAAGAGAACATTTAGTAAATATAAAAGAACACAATTTAATTTCAACAAATATAATAAAAGCATTTTTCTGTATATAAAAAAAAATTGTGAGAAACTTGATAACACAGATAATGTCTTTTTTTTTAATGTCAATATTTAAGCAAAGAATGAAATGATTTACCTGATTCAAATGTACTCTTAAACTGGTTAATTTCCACCTGAGCACCAGAGACTCTGAACACACCTTGGTGATGGAGACCTACATCACAATGGAAAGCAAAACAAAACAAAAAAAATCAAGCCAACGAATCTAACGAAAAGAAATTTAATTCAAAAAAAAAAAAAAACTGTATTGTGTATAAAAACTGGCATATAAATTCTATGACTTCTAAAAATAGATGCAGTAGCACAAAGCTCACCATAAAGATTGATCACTCTGATGCAGCTTTTGATAATCAGAGGAATTTCTTGGCTAGTTGCCTGTTGGTGAATGTATATGAAATGTTGGCCAAATAAATAATGTTTGGAATTGTGGGATTTAAAAAAAAAAAAAAAGAATACATAATTTTGAAAACGTTAAATTTTTAACAGCAGATCACTCACCTCGATATACTCTTCTAAGCTGCCGCCAAAAAGTTTTGGCTGCCCTACGCGAGGGTGATGGCCGATTCTTCGTTTCTTTGGTTTAGGTGGTGGATTTGGTGGTCTGCGGCAGTAAATAAAATGAAGAATGAACAAAACAAACTTAAAAAGTCTCAAGAAAGTAGCACAAGTATTTTTTTTAAATCGGTTAACCTGGAACTGGAAGATTTTTATAAAGCATTTTTTCAATGTACAAATTTAGCCATGTTTTCGCCTCCCAATGAGGTGAGACTCCACCTGTGTTAAATTAGTACACATAGGCAAACAATAGAGTGTACCTGGAAGAACCAGATGACTGTTTCTCTCCTAAAGCTTTTTCAATGGCCATGTGTTTGGCCTGAAGCCTGGCCAACCTGTTGCAGCTCAGGGTGTAGTCTCTGAATTTCTGGGATACAACAAACATGGACAAATGATGTAGCATGAATAGCCAAAGATAATGATTGAAAAAGTATAGGAAACTCGATTATACTGCATAACATTAAAGGTTAAGTGCTGAATATCTTCAACGACACCGAAATATAAAGATCTGACCTCCAGATAGTAAGACTCCGTCTCCAGCCTGTCTGCTCTAAGTTTCGAATGCTCGTGGGGTGACTTGGGTGGAGCGGATTCATCCGCAAAGTACTTGGTTACATCATAATCTCGAACCTGAATGGCCTCAACCAGTGTTTTCTCAGTCGTCTCCAGAGTCTTCCAGATCTGGGTCATTATATGACAAAAATTAAAAAAAAGGTTAAAATTAATTGACTGAATCGGGTGGAATTACACGAAACTTATCTACATGTATTTGGGTGGTGAACATCACTCAAACTCAATGTCTACATGTATTTGGGTGGTAAACATCATTCAAGCTCAATGCCCAATTTTAGCCTTTTTATTTTAACAAACTTTTTGTTTACATCCATGGAAATAAAATAGTAATAGACTTTTTTAGAATGTCTAATCTACTTTGTCTATCTTTGCTTTGATTATTACATCAGAAATACTTTGACTGCACTGCTTAGAATTTGGGTGTTATATATTTTACACAGATTTAATACCTCATCTCCTATTGAGAGACATTATTATACAAATACAATGCTTTTTTCTAGAAGTGTGGCCATTCTGCCAGAATTTTAGCTTCGCTCAAAGTTTAATTTCAGTTTGCAGTTTGACAATGATAGAATTATTAATTTTTCCATTATTTAGCTGTGCTGTTGTAAGCTTGTTATGTGTGTTTAAAGATTGTCATGTGTTTAAAGATTGTCATGTGTTTAAAGACTGTCATGTGTTTAAAACTTTTTCATGTGTTTAAAACTTATTTGACTATGTAGAAAGTAGTCATATTTTTTTTCTCGAAAGTTAGCCTGACCTCATCATTTTCCACCTTCAGACTGTTCAATCTGTCGTCTATCGTTGTCTGCCGCTGTATCAAATCTTCCTGGACTTCCTTCTGTGCACTGATCTGGCAAACCTGGGACAGAAAACAAAATGGATGTAAAATATTTCACTCCATCTTTTTTCAATGTTCTCAAAAAATATTTTTCCATTAATTTTTGCAATGAATGCCGACAGGTATTTTATATGGTATTTAGTTATGAATTGCTAAATTGTGTAAAGATTTTTTTATTGAAGCAGAACTTCAGGTCACAGACATTATTCATTCCAATACTGTGTTTATTCACCGAATCATTTAAAATTAGTTTAAGTACACATGAAGGGAAGTAAGTGTGTTGGATACTGCCCCTTGTGTGACTTTGAAAAATTGGTACTAACTAAACAAAATACATATTAAATTATTCTTCTTCCAGTGAATATTCATGACCTGGAGTGTTTGAAATCCAAAGTTTCACTGTGTATATTGAAAATAGAATAAAATCTATTTAAATCTATTCAACAGACTAAGGCTTCTAAATAAACAGTATTCATGTTTACTGACCTCATCCCCTTTGAATGGCTGAAATTCAAACTTTTTTGGCAACATGAAGTACACATTGTTGAGCTCCATAAATTTTTGCTTGTCTGCCCGAGAATCTAGGTCGGTGATGCAGGTATTCAGTGTGTCAACGAATTTGGCGTAAGTCAGTTTCTGCTGCTCATGAATTCCCAGGTACATCATCATTGAACGGCCAACAGAATTATGATAACCAAAATCCATACACTGAAAAAATAATCGTGCTTTTAGTCATTTTTAAGCAAATATATCAATTAGATAAAAAAAAACTTCTTTATGTTTGCCACCTTACAAATAATAGAAGACATTACAGGGCTCAACAGCATTTTCTAAAGCTGGCAGTAATAAAACTACAAGTGAGGACATTGTATGAGAAGTTGTTTATAATTCTGTTTGGTCAAATACATATATTGCTAATTATTTACAATTCAGTTCAGAAGAATTGTTGCAATACATAAACACTGAACATAAACTTTGGACATAAACACTGGACATAAACATTGGACATAAACAATGGACACAAACAATGGGCATAAACATTGGACATAAACCCTCCATGTTTCTGGGTGAGAATTGAATTGAGTTTTTGTTATGATCAGGTATGAGTATAAATTGTATACTGTATAGCAACATATGATGATACAAGGGGTGAGATTATAGTTTTAGGAATTCAGGTGCGCAGCTAATGAACTTGGCAATTTAATGAATGGTGCGCAGCATGGTGTGTAGAATTTTCAATAAGTCTATCAGGAAATAATGTGGAGGGAAATGTGTTGAACTTTCCATAGGGATCAACATGACGGCAGTAAGGATACTGTGAATGTATGAAAGGGGAAAGTTTTAGAATAAAATAATTATAATGACTCACATCCATGAGATCAGAAATATCATCAGAGAAATATTTGTTGATGGCAGCGTTGGCAGCGTCTATACACAGAAGGTAATCGTTGCGAGCTTTCAGGGCCTTCAGCTTGTTGTCAGCGTATTTTTGTTGTTTCTAAATAAAGGGAAGAAATTATAGGATATATATATATGTATACATATAATAAGACTGAGTACAGTGTATGTGTTAATGACTGGTCTGTAACAGGGGGGGGTGCACTAATTAGATATGAATAATTTATTCACATTTCTGAGGAAGAACCAATCATTTAGCGTAAAACTAACAAGGCACAAAATATACGTTTTCAATGTTTACACATACATTCATGACAAAAACACAACTCTAAATGAAAACAAACAATATGAACACATACATCAACAATATGAACACATACAAAAGTTTTTATTTAATGAGACTTTGTACGATCCTTCTATCCGTACCTGGAATAGTAGGCGCAAATATCTTATCCAGAATAAATATTGACAAACATACAGAGGATTTTTAACATCCTTGTTTAATACGATAAAAAAAAAAAGGAACATAAGAATGTATCATGAAGACGTGTCATCAACTCATTTCTTAAAAAGTAAAAAAAACACAAGGGAGGGGAAGCCCACACAAACACCCACACAAAACAAATGACTGATTCATCTAGAACCAAGTATTTGATTGTATAAAACAGTGATTAACAATCTGTGCTCATGTGTGTGTGAGGGAACGAGCTCTGACCATTGGAAGATAAATGAAATAAATAAAAAAAAACCCAGCAAAATAGCTTTTAATCTCTTAAAACGCAGGGTGGCCCGGTGGGAACTTAAAGGAATCAATTTAAAAAAGATCATTTTAAAGGTCTAGAAAAGTAAAATGAAAATGTTAGCCATGAATTAGTTAACATTTCATCCAGGCCAAATCTTTAAATATTTTCTTCTTCTTTCTTTCTTTCTGCAAAAAGACAACCATATGAGAAACAAAGAAACTGAACAGAGAAACAAAAAAATTGGCCAGTGGAGGAGGGGCACACAAGCATACAACCCCCCTCCCCCGGGGGGCCCAAGTTCAAAGGTTCTCACCTTTTCAAACTGCCGTTCCAGGCCCTTCAGTTTCCTGCTGCTGGTGTTCTTCCCAGACAACTGCTGCTCCACTTTCAACTTCTGGGACTCCACGTTTCTAAGTTTCAGCTCAGCCTGCTTGCTCTCATTCTGGTACAAGTGGTAGGTCTTCATAGCCTGGATGGATCAAAACATTCACTTGAACTAACTACGCCTTCTCTTTTATTGTTATCATGGGGGATGTGGATCATGTAAACAAGTTACATCCTGTGATTTCTTTCAAACAGATTTTTTTTTCTCTTCTTAAATATGAATTTTTCAAACTATGTGAAAATGAAAATTCTGAGAAATGAAAGGGAGGTAATTCGTGTTACTTAAGAGTTACATTTAAAAAATAGGATTAATGTTTAAAAGAAAGTGTGACCTGCTTTATAAAAAGTTAATTTCAACAGAAATAAAATGGCAAACTTACGCTCTGGAGTTCGTTGAGAACTTTCATCATGTCTTCGTGAGAAAGGGCCCCGATCTCACGACACTGAAAAGAAAAAAAATCTCATAAAGTTTACAAAATGATGACTCCCTGTGTTGTGCAATATAAAAAAGCAGACTCACTGCGTCATGCTACTTTACTCAATGTAACAGTGCGGACTCACTGCGTCGTTGTGCTACTTTAAACGATGTAAAAAAAAATCAAACAAGTGAACCCATAATCTTGATTTACCTTTCTGAAAATTCTCTGAGAGTTTTCTATCACTTCGCCCAGTCTGCTGACCATCTGGTTGTTGTAGATCTCGGCCATGGTCTGGTGGTCCTGGCTCTCCTTCCTGGTGATGGCCAGAAGGTTCTTCCAGCAGACGTAGGTGGACATGGTGGCCCACTGCTCCTGCCTGCAGGCGAAAACATTAAATTTGCTGACACATTTGGGGCTGTGCGTACCAACAATACAACCACTTGCTACAAGCCACTATATAATCCAGTTTTGAAAAGAATGAAATTTTAAATGAACGTGGTGCATTCGATCCGTAGTCACCTCCCTTACATTAATTGATAACTGAATGACCTGGATAACACGGGCAGAAAAATTTTAAACCCCAAAACTGGACTTAGTTGAACTCATTATAATATTTTTATACTTAAGAAAGATACATCTGAGCTGCTCTATGATGAGAAATAAATCTTTGAAATTTAGTTATTTCAACAGGGAAAAAAAAAAGGAAATTGACTAGCTAACCAGTTTTGAGAGCTGGCTAATGCTAAATTAAAAAAAAAATAGGCGAGGAAAGAAACATTTTTAATTTCAATCTACAGAATTAAAAAACAAAAAAAGGGGCATGAAATGCTGCCTTGGTTAATCATTGAAAACTTTATATTAAAAAGGAATTTTTAAAACCATTCTTAGTTAGTGGCCTCAGCGGCTTTTATGAGCCATAAAATTTAAACTGTATTGGTGGCTGAAAACAGCTCAGTAGAATCTATCTGCTCCTCTTTTTAAATTTATGGTTGCATTCAAATTCTGGGATGAAGCGGTTCGAAACCTTTTTTTTTTTAAATGTAAAATCACATTTAGCGCATCAGAGTGAATGTAAATATAATCGATTCCGCTTAATTGGGACACATCGGGACCGAGGCTTTTTGTCCCAATTAAGCGGCTGTCCCAATTAATCATACAAATTTACTATTGGCTTCTTGGTTTGGTTTCTTTGAGATTTGTCCCAAAAAAGCGGCTGTCCCAATTAAGCGGAATCCACTGTATAGATAAATACAACGAGAAGAGGTTAGCACACAGTGAAGAAGAAATAGAATAATGTTTACACATGTGAAATAATTATTTGTGTGTGTGGATAGGAACTACATGCAGACAAAGCTGTCTATCTAAGGTTCTAAAAAATAGAAAAAAAAAACCAAAACATCAAACAAAAGAGTTCTAGCCTAAGGTAAAGTGCTATCATTCTAAGGTAAATGAATTACAAACTACAGGTGAGATTGACAAACACACACAACTCAATCTGGTGTTAGGTGTATACAATAATATCAAAATATATAAATAGAATATAAAAGAGTCCTCACAAAAAAAGGTGTACACAGGTGTAAATATTTATTGACAGTTTTACTAGTTTGAAAAGCTAAAAAAAAATAGAATTCACCACTCACTTGGTTCTATCTATGAACCTGGAAAAAATATTTTTTTTTTGTTTCATGATGGAAAGAGTGTAGGTTTTTTAAATATTTGATGTGTACAGAGCAAAATAATATTACAAATAATGAAGAACCAAAAAGTTTTGAAATTATTGAGGCTGTGTGTGTAAAAATATTACATACAAATAAAACTACTTTGACTTTGAAAGAACAGATGAAAATACAGGCGATAAAAACTGAGCAGAAGCAAAGCTTCAGCAGAGTACTATTTGGTCAGTGGTAGTACATTAGTGACCAAACTGTTTGACAAAACATTGGTCATGTTTGTTTCTCTTCAAAGTAATCCCATTAACAGCATTGGCTGAACTCTCAAAGAAATGATTTGAATGAGTTATGTTCAAAGATCTGGTACAGTGAGGAATATGGGTTACGGTCAACTGAAACAGGTGCTGTAAGGTCCCTTAAGTACCATTGCAGCCTTAGATATGGTGGGGGGAGTGTAGATAAGGGACCCACATAGCTGCCCCGGTAAGGGGTATGGAATCAACATGTCATACAGCCAGTCAGTGGATCAGAGGTCGTGAACCTGGCTGGCATGCTGCTGGTTACAGGTTCAAACCCAGATACCCCAGTTCCCTATGACCAGTGTGTGGCCCCCGTGACCAGTAAGGGGCCCCTATGACCAGTAAGGGGCTCCTATGATCAGTGTGTGGCCCCTATGACCAGTGTGACCCCTATAATCAGTGTGTGGCCCCTGTGACCAGTAAGGGGCCCCTATGACCACTGCTACTTTGGCAATGGTTGGAAGGGATTTAGAAAGGCCAGTATAGTTGTGTTACAATATTTCTTACACATTCAATGGTGAATCGAGATACCTAGAGATGTTCCAAGTACTGACCATCAAATTCCAAGTAGCCAAGCTGCAAGTATGAGTACAAGTACCTAAGATGGGAGTAAAAGTAAAGTTCCCTTAAGCCCTAATGGGCCACTGGGACAGATGAAGTGTAGAATTCATCTCTTTCTATAACCCCGTCGACTTTACTTCCCCAACCTAAGTCAGGCACCCATTTAAAGCTGGGTGGACTTAGACCTAATTACACCTGGAAAAAATTCCATGCTTCTCACCGAGGGTCAAACCCAGGACTCACAGTTCCACAGTGAAAGTATTTACACCAAAAGAACTCAAAAAAAAAAAAAAGTACAAGTAATTGGTAAGACAAGTACCAAGCACACCCCCAGGTCTGGAGATCAGGCCAAAGGGGAGGGGGGTGGGGCGTACACTGTACCAGAGTCTCATTGGCCATCAGGCTGAGGAATTCATTTGACAAGAGAGATTTTAAGTTCAAGTTTCAGTTATTCCTGTCACCTTTACCTACTTAAAGTTACACTAAGGGAGACAAAAGTTAGGGTTGTACTGGCAGGAAGTAATTTGTACCAGTGCATTGTGGGTTGTATATTTTCAGCAGGGATGAGGCGTGAGTGTTGTAGTCATATTTATAGATGATACTATTTGATGGTACTGTACTGAATATAGTTGGCATAATCATTCATGATAAAATGACTACAAGTTTAAATATATATAAAACATTCATTTATTTATACATTGCATATGGTGTTAGCCTAATTATTTATATAATATAAACATTTAATGTTGGAATGTGCCTATGTATATAGCTTAAAAAAAAACATCAATACGTTTTTATCTAAGAGTTACCACCGGCAACACTCACACCTTCTCCCTGATTCTCAGTTATTTGTGCCGGCAGCAAAGCCATTCTTAAGTCTATGGGAGACCTAGACAAAGACTTATTTATATATTATTACCAGGGGGCCCTCTAGCAGTTGGGGGCCCCCTAGCAAAGGTGAGAACCACTGTTGAAAATATTTTCATAAACCCAACTCAATAAATAAAACTAATATACAAAATAATAATAAAAACCAAACTTATTTGCTGATATGGAAAAGAAGACATGACATGAAATTTACACACCCGTATGTCACACCCGTAAAAAAAAAACAAAAAGAGGGAAAGTGGAACAAGATTTTACCAGATACCAACTAGAAGGGAAGAAAAGCCAATAATGACCCCAGACACAACAAGGACTCACTTCTGTTTCTCTGCCCGGTGCCTGGCTATCATAGTCTTGACCAGTTTGTCCAAGTTTCTGGAGTACTCCATCTCCACCTCTGCCCTCCGCTTGAAGAACTCCTGCAGCTCTGTGACGATGGACACCTCCGTGTCCAGTTTGATCTCCAGGCATTTCAATTGGTCATTCAGCTGCTGCCGTATATCTGGTCAAATGCAAAACAAAAAATGAAAACATTTTGAAAATTGTCGTTAAATCAGTTTTAGGGGGGGGGGAAGATTATGAAAAAGAAGGTTGCTAAAGGTGTTCTAGCAGGTAGGAAAAAATTCACAATGGAAATACCAATGTCACAACACATGTATGGTAAAATGTCACATGACAGGCTTGATGTGATGTCACATGACAGGATTGATGTGATGTCACATGGAAGGAAGTAGCCATGCTGTATGTGTCGCCTGTATGAGTGTATGTGAATATGATGATTCTACGTACACCCCAATGTATGATGATGAAACTGTGGAATATTATTTGAAGCCTTGTTGAAAATATACTGGTACAATCTGACTACTACAGATCTAGTCAGTACACATTCAAGTCTATGTTTACAAACACTTCCAACAAGTGCTACACATTCAAGTCTATGTTTACAAACACTTCCAACAAGTGCTACACATTTAAGTCCATGTTTACAAACACTTCCAACAAGTGCTACACATTCAAGTCTATGTTTACAAACACTTCCGGCAAGTGCTACTACACATTCAAGCCTATGTTTACATTCATCCAGAAATCATTCATTCAAACGTGTTTTGCATCCACTGACCCAAAATACACAACACATTTGTTTACATAACAAAGCAACGACCGAATATTTCATATTGAATCTGATACTCAAGTAGAATAAGTAGATATATATGTTTACAAAAGGTAATTACCCCAAAACAATAACTACACCATGTTTATGACATACAGTCTCTTGGACAGTTGTCTGTACTCCATTGGTGTATGGTGTTCAATACATGTATCTGACACCTCAGTGCAGGTATAACCAATCAACCTTAGAGGCGAAGATTTAACCCATTGAGTTTACAAATGTAGACAATAGACATTAAGTGACGCGCCATCGGTGCTATTAGGCAGGGCGCACATGTTTGAGCAAACGGCATTGATAAAAAATAAACAAAGCGTTCAACAACAACAAATACCTATAATGGACAGCTTGGTGCCGACGCCGTCACGGTAACCTTTCGACTGCCTCCTCCCGTTGGTTGAAAACATCGCCGCCGACTTCATCAATTTGCTCCCGGAGCTGGACGACAGCACGGACACGCTGCTGCCCCGGTAGTCCGACACCGGGGGGTCCGAAATAATGGGCAGCATTGGCCCCACCACAACCCCGTTCTCCACTCCGCCGTTGACCACTGCAGTGGTGGTGGTGGTGGCAGTAGTAGTAGAAGTATCCGCCATGACGTCAACCAGTAATGGCTGACCCCCACCCCGGTGCGAGAGAGCGCACCCCTCCCCCTCCTAAGTATCTCAAGAACACGTCACGCTCTCCGATACCGAGGCGAAACCAGAAGCGAAATCCTCGTACATATTTCTCCCCACGGCCGGCTGGACAACAGGTAAACCAATAGGCAGTCACCCCTTATTTCGTCCACAGATTGGACAATGGCTTAACATGTACGTAAACACACACTCGCCTAGGGTTAAAGGTCAAAGGCGATCCCGATTGTTAACTCGGTAATCCTCATGAATATTCATTAATCCACGTAGTTTTTCACTTTTTTTTTTTTGGTTCTCTCTCTCTCGCAGATCCACAAAAGAAATTCAAACACCAATAAAACAATACGCGCTGTGTTTGTCCACAAAAACTTTTTTTCAGTTTTGTTTTTTATTTTTCCCGAAAGAATATTAATGAATATCAATAATGTCTAGATTTTTCTAGGTATTTCTACTGAACCAATTCTAGTAAAGAAAAAAAAAACAACATTATGAACACACAAAGTTTTGGTTTAGTATGAACTGCATGACAAGTGACAGTGTCACACGAGTCACGCGATAAAACGGAAGTGAAACTGTCAGACGACGAGCCAAGTGGCGAGTACACATGAACAAATACAAACCCAGATTCATTCATGTACACAAACATACTGACTGGCCTCCAGTCCACTGCTAACGACCTTCACATTGTGCCACAGCCGAATGAACTAGTTTTGTTTTGTTTTTTTGTGCTCCGTCTTCATTCCGTAACCCCTCACCCCCCCCCTTTTTTTTCCAATTTAAAAAAAAAAAACTCGGCGGATCTCTCGACCACGGTGGGTGGTGGGGTGGTGGTTACCCCAAAAGTAACGATAACAAGTTTATAATAAACCGCAGTCGAGATACACGGATATGCGTCACCGGAACAAAGTATTTAATGAAAAAGTCTGAACAATAGCATGAAGTCGGGGGGGGGGGGGTAAAGGAAAGGGGTGAGGGAGGGGCTTAAACGTTAATGGGTGTGAACAGTGGCGCAACCCGAGGGGGGCAGACCAAATCATCATACGTATTTTACTATATAAACTGTCTTTTTTCTATATGTGAGGCCCCCCCCCCCAGCATTTTTTGCTGGTTGCGCCACCGGGTGTGAATGTTATCAAATTCACACAAATAGTGAGTAACAATGTGGTACTCAGGTTGACCTAAATATCGACGCACCAACCGAGTGAATGCTTATTTTATCTATATGTAATGCCTGTGTGTGTATGTGTGTGTGTGTGTGTGTGTGGTGTGTATTACAAAACGGTATTTCCTATGTTGAATTAATGAAGTAGCCAAGTAACTAACCTATACAACAAATATAATACTTCATAACGGTGAGGGTGATACATATTATTTTAAAACCTACGTGATAAAAATTTACTTTTGATAACTAGATTTAATTTTCGATTTATTCTGTTCTTTCGAACGATCCCTTCGACCCTAAATTAATAGCAAGTAACAATCACAACAAACAAACAAACAAACAAACAAACAACAACGCTTTTCCAATGATCTGGAGATGAAGGGGTGTCACGTGACACCCTGATTCCCCGGACAACTCCGCGGGTATGTAACAACTTAATTTTATCTGAATAATGGACGGCTTTGTAAAAAAAACAAACCCCAACAACTGTGTCAGTGGAAAGTGTTTGCAGTCAAGTGCCGCCACATGTTGCCAAAGGATAATGTTCCAATGATGGTGTGTGTGCGTGTGTGTGTGTGTATGTATCACATAACGAGAGATGACTCTTATACTGGTTAACACCCCCTCCCCTCCTTCTCTCCTCATCACACACACACACGTTTAAAGCTCAATAACATTCAAATAAACCCAAGCTAAAACCGTTGAGCCGGATAGCCGGATAGTGACACGCTGTGTTGCCTTAACTCGGCACTTGCAGCTCGGTAAAGTGTTCCAGCAGTATCATGGAACACATAGATACATACATACATCATACATACAGACAGACAGGCGGGCGTACATTAACAATGGTCAACTCTCAATACATGTAGGCTCCAGGCAGGACCGGATTTACATATAGGCCGACTAGGCCGTGGCATGGGGCCTCTGCAAAACAAACAAGGGGCCCCAAAATGTTCATAAAAAAACAACTTAGCAATATTTTTTTAAATTTTTCACAACGGGTCCTCAAATATTTGTTGGCCTAGGGCCCCCCCCTAAAATTATAAATCCGGCCCTGTTTGCAGGTCTCCCGTGGTGCCTCCATGGACATTGCACTTTTGGCTATGGTAGCGCTGAAAAAGGAGGAATAAATACTTAAGCTCTATTTGTGGGTTTGCAGGGTCGAAGAGGGGGGGGCTCATCCTGCGGGGGGGGGGGGCTTGAACCGTTGCAGCACGTATGCAAGTCCTCCAATATGTGGAAGTACGACAAGGGGAAGGGGGGGGGGGAGCAACAACGTCGTGAGTGACGTCATCTTCTAAATATAGATGCAGACCTCTAACGATCGCAGATAGAAAGAGACGGTATGTCCGGCGCAAGGGGCTGAAAAAGGAGGAAGGGGGGGGGGGGTAAGGGGGGTTCAGTTGTTTTGAACGGGGATGGCCTGCAAACAAAATACCCCCCCCCTTTCCCACACAGGTGATGTCCGGCTATGGGCCAAAACAACCCAACTCCGTTGAAAATAAATCAGATCGTTGGGAAGCCAGGTCAAACAGATCAACTGAATACTGTGTACCGGACAACACCGGTCAGTAGATGGTCAACGCTTCAAAAAAAAAAAACGTCACTTAACGAAAGTCCAGAATTCGGAGACCATTTAAAGAGAGATTACATCGCTACTCATTACAGATTTATACAACGAGAGATCACATCGCTACTCATTACAAATTTATACGAGAGATCACATCGCTACTCATTACAGATTTATACAACGAGAGATCACATCGCTACTCATTACAGATTTATACAACGAGAGATCACATCGCTACTCATTACAGATTTATACAACGAGAGATCACATCGCTACTCATTACAGATTTATACAACGAGAGATTACATCGCTACTCATTACAGATTTTGTTTTAGAAATTAATATTTTACATGGGCGGATATTCTCTATGTTTCACTGGAGGGGAAACCCAATCAAACGTCAATCAACTCATTTTTAACAAAAAATCTACGCCACTTTCCTTGAACCTTTTCAATGCTGTCAATATTCTTGTGACTGAATCACCCAACCCAATCAAAGTGAAAACTCTACAGGCTACGCCCATGACTCGTGGGAGTTCTTGGTACACAACAATACACAGCAGCCACTTTGAAGTTTTATCATTGGGGTTTTTTTTATACATCGAACTGAAATATTACATTTTATATTCCAATCTATTTGTGTCCGATGGGGGGGGGGGTTTGGTCCGCGGTGATGTACGTCTGTGAGGGTGTGTGTGTGAGTGTCCGGATACCGTTAAGTTCACATAAACACACATTTAGCCAATGGTCATTTGTGTTTGTATTTATACAAAAAAAAAAAAACTCAAATCCCCCTATATTCCTCACAGTGAAGACGGCAAACACAAAGGCAGCCGGTGGACGCCATTAATACACATAGATGGGGGGCGATGTACACACCAATTCAGTGCCGAACCTAGGGAATTGGGGGCCCGGGGGGTTGGCCTCGTTGGGGAGCCTCTGCATTTCGACATCCGACACCATAACAAGAGATAATAAACTTAATATTTAATGTAAAAAAAATGTGGGCTCCCCTCAAGCTGGGGCCCGGGGGACTTTCGAATTGGACCCCCCCTTCCCCACACCCTAGGTACGCCTCTGCCCCAATTAAATCCTAAACAACTAAACGACAGGTGGCCATAACTGCGAGGAGCCAGAAACAATCGGACACAACATGACGGTCGGGCAAGGCGATGACAACTACAACAAAAAAATAGGAAGGGGGGGGGGAGAGAAGAAGGGGGGGGGTATAATGACTCCCATTGATAAGTGGTCACGCTGTGAAGAATGATAGTGGACTTTACTGGGCAATCAGTGGCGTAATAAACACAAGGGGTATGGTAGATATCTTTGTGGTAGTGAAGGTCAATGCGGACCTAACTGAAGGTCATAAACCAACAATGCAGTCAAAATATATAGGTGAGTGTGTGTGTATGGGGGGGGGGGAGATAGTGTAGCCTGTACAGACAATAACGACAGGAAGACAGCCATTATGTCTCAGCCACACACACATACACACTCACACGGCATTCGCCATAAAAGTGAAACATTTCACTACTTTACGTGTTTTCCCAAGTCTAAGAGGAGAGCTCGCCTTATGACAGGAAGTAACAATTTCGGTTGCCCTAGTGTGCGGAGTTTTTATTTGTGAAAACAGACGGTCACACACACACACAGACAACCAGCACACTTAAAATATGTGACAAATTTGGCAATTTTTTTTTAAAACTTATTTCATGGGGGGGGGGGGGGGGTTGTGCAAGGGGCCCAACTCTCTTTTGCCAAAGAATTTTCCGGAAGAAAAAAAAATAGATAAATATCAGGAAATAACTCTGTTAAAAATATGTGGGCACGTACGTCGTCGTGTAGATAAAACCAAAATCTAAATGAAGAAAACACGCCAGATCTATTACTCAGATATCATTTCCTATATCTAGAAGGCTCACGAATATGTAGTAGGTCTGGACAGGGCCGGATATACAATTTTAGGGACGCGAGGCCGGCAAAAATTTGAGGCCCCATTTTGAGCAAAAAAAAATATTGCTAAGTTGTTTTATTTGTGTATACAACTCAACATTTTGGGGCCCCTTATTTCACGGGGGCCCTCGGCCACGGCCTATCAGCAAATCATCCGGCCCTGGGTCAGGATACCAAAAGGATACGACCATTATCGGGAGGGGGGGAGGGCAGACAACCTGCCAAATACTATTCCATGCACGTGATATGACTCAGACGGGTTAGTTGGTCAGTCGGGGAGGGGAATTACTTCGCTGATTACCGCTATGGCGCAACGCGGCGTAACGTTCGGACACTATCACCGGACGTCACCGCACGGAGTTACGATTTTAATTACGGGTCATTTTCTCCCTGCGGCGATGTCGGATAATTAGCTCCCCTTTACATCGTCTGCTGGCTACAAGCGTGTGTCGGCATTCACGGTCACGTCCCCTTAATGCACCGAGTCCATGGCGTCACCACATGTAACTTTAACTGGGAAATGGGGCGTGAAATCACACAACATTGTTACGCCTGAGTGCGTGCGTGCGTGCTTTTTACGTGCAAAGCCGTCCCTAGATTTTGTGGGGACCCATACAGGCATATTTGGGAGACCCTAGAGTGGGGATCTCTGTCGAAGCCGCGTAAATATCAGACTTATATATGATTATTTTTTATTACTGAAATGGGCCCGTTATAAAGGGTTGTTCTAGCCCATCCTGGGCCTTTGACGATCTCTACCAAATAAGGGCCCATGCCCTCTGATAGCCCTGACCCGCCAACAGCAGATGAAAATAACCTGAAATACGTTCGTATATCACCCCCACCCACACACATAACCAATGTGTCAATGTCAAGCCAAGTCTGTCGATGAGTCTGCTTACCCACATCAACGTCTCTTGACCCATGTGGATCAGCCACACTGTCAGGGTCAACAACGTGTGGATCAGCCACTCACGGTCAACAGCGTGTGGATCAGCCGCACTGTCAGGGTCAACAACGTCCAAAAAAGAAAAGTAAAACTGACCCATTAAGACATACAACGTGAAAATATTGGGATAAAAGAAACGAGTACCTGTACATACGGAACCGTATCACTACCGTACTTATACGGAACCACATAATATATTATTAAACTGAACCACATAATATATTATTATACGGAACCACAGAATATATATTATACAGAATACGCATCTGCCATTTAAAGTGTTTTTTTTTCCAACAGCCGCCATTTGCGTGTATAATTCTACCGTGTATCTATATTTAGGAGTTACACTATTTTAAAACGGTGGGCATATTTTTTTAAGTCATCGATAGAGGAATTTTTCAATAGCAGATTGGGCTTTTCTGTGTGAAATGATTTCTGTGTACAGACGAGATTGCATTTAAACACTGCCGCGTTCTAATCGTTACCGAATCTGCAGTTTGAAACAAAACAACCCGATATACACGTGACTTGATTGAGAGTTTATCTACCCGCTACACAAACACTGTGTCAGGCCTAATTGATGTTTTCCTCTCTTCAAAGTTCGAGGGTATTTAAACAAAGTGTTCTCGGTACACCTCGTGAGACATACACGAGATAGATACAAGGGGGTGGGGTTGTGGAAGGAAATTGGAGCATGTTACGTCTATGAAAGCACGCAGATTTTATGTGTGAGGGAAGAGGCATGTCAGACACACACGCACACACAACCAACGAGATAGTGACACGCACATAGATTTATGTGTGAGGGAAGGGGCATGTCAGACACACACACCAACGAGATAGTGACACGGCGATCTTCCGAGGCTGCGATCGGATTTTGTCGAGGTTTCTGGTCCGAGCTGGTGTCGGATAGGACGAACGTGTTAACAAAACCTCTGACCGAGGGACACTTAAAAAAAAACGGACCAAAGATCGCAACCCCCAAAAATAAATATCTTATCTCTGGTCAGGACAATCTGGACCGTAACAAATGTTACAAGTGGACATGCTTAAAGCAAATTCTTGACCATTAATGGTGGCAGTTGCAAGAGGTGTAAAAAAAAATTCTTTTATCAAAACAAATCATAATACTATTGGTAAATGAAACAAGTCGTTCACCAATCGATTCAATCCACTTGTCCTATGGCACAGTCTCCTAATTCCCCATCTCAAAATGGTGTAGTTGTTAATTGTAGCACATTGATTTGTTTACAATGGCGGGCCAAGTATGAAGTCAACTTTGAGACGCATTTCGATTTTGATATATCGTAAAAAAAAAATACAGTCGATTCCGCTTAATTGGGACACATCGGGACCGAGGCTTTTTGTCCCGATTAAGCGGCTGTCCCAATTAAACATACAAATTTACTATTGGCTTCTTGGTTTGGCTTCTTTGATATTTGTCCCAAATAAGCGGCTGTCCCAATTAAGCGGAATCCATTGTACTTTAAAAGGGTCGCAGCATATCAAGGAGATGCTAGAAACATTGGCCCAACAGGAACCATACAAAATCCAACAAAGGGCGTCATTTGGGGGTCACCCATGACATAGAGGTCAATCCATTCCAGCTAGATTGCTGACATTTTACAGCGATTTCGGCCAATTCGCACACCGATCGATTTCGTGCCTTTGTTTGTCGCATCAAATACAATTGTTTATAAACAGGTCATGTTGCATCTAATTCTCCACAGGCTGTGCGCGGACAAAAAAAAAAAAGATACTGGGTGTGCGCAGCTTTTTGAGACGATTCGGTGCGCAGCGTACAAGTAAATAGGCTTACCCAAAAAAAAAAAAGGAAACTTTTCTGCGCTCTGGGGTAATATAGCAGCGCTCACTGGACGAGTTGAGCGCGCAATGGATGAGCTGAGGTCGCACAGCTAAGAGGGATCACGTGACTCCATGTTGTTTACACATGTTGTTTACTAGCGGATTCCCTTACATGGCTAAGAGGAAGCCATTCGACTGTAGTTATGTTCTATTGACGTGACAACCAGGTTCATAGGAACTAGCATACAACCTCGAAGTACTTAGTTTTTATATAATCTACCAGTAGTCAAGTCTGGCCTACTATCTGCTCTGCGGCTCGAATCTTGACTCGAAAGACGTAGGCGTGACCCATGGTTGTGGAGGGGGGGGGGTTGGCCTGCTGAGATAAAATGTTAGATAAAACTGTTTTTTTTTGTTCCCCATCCCTTCCCTCTTTCTGTATTTAGACAGGGGCTATCGGGAAGTAAAGCGTTGATAAGTGGAAGAAGGCACAGACAGAGGGAGGGGATGGGTGTACATGAGTGAGTGGGGGCGTATATTGGGGTGTAGGGGTTGTGTTTTTAAGGGAAATAGAGTGGGGCAGAGATAATGCAGTCAAGTTACGTTTCCGCTTCAACCACCAAAACCTGACACACACAAACAACAACAACAATGAATCAATAACTGACCTCCCCGTGTCCCGATTGACCCTTCATCCCGACCCCCACTCCCATTGATAATAGAGTGTTGCCATGGTAACACCTTCACTGCATTCAATTGGCTAAGAAAACGGACATTTTCTAATAGTCAGCGTTGAAAGACCAAAAATATACTACTGTGTCATTGTAGGCGAGAGAGAGAGAGAGAGAGAGAGAGAGAGAGAGAGAGAGAGAGAGAGAGAGAGAGAGAGAGAGAGAGAGAAAGGGGGGGGGAGAGAGATTGCACGTAATAATAGAATGTCTGAAAGAGTTGCTGTATATTTCAAATAAAGAGGGAAAGCTAAAAGAATGAGTTGGGGTGGGGTGGGGGAGAATTCATTCAATCGGATTATCCGGTTGGCGAGAAGAGTGTGAGTATGTGATAGCTCCATTTAGGGCGCGGATGAGGAGGGGGCGCCGGGATAAGTATGATGAATGGGGTGGATCATCAAGGAAAATGTAGCCCGATGGCCGGGGGGGGGAGGAGATCAAATCAATACACACACATACAAACACCCACACATACATGTACAGACCTCGGGTTCAATTCCAGCAGCTCACCAATAATAATAAAAAGAACCTTAGTAAGACCATTATTATTAAAAATTGCTCGTAGTATTGGGGAGGATTTGGGGGAGGGGGCGGAGGGTCAGTGGTGAGCAGAGTTTTTGTTGTGGGCCGAGGAAACAGACAAGAAACCGACAAGACAGCAAATTGGAAGCAGAACAAATTTACACAACCTGATACCAGTTAATGCCGAGACAACGTCGCAATACATCGGCAAACAATACCGTACACTGAAATTGTGGGATGCTCCGTTGTCGATAAAAGAGTGACTTGAGCCCCCCCCCCGGGGCCACCTCGTGAGCGTTCTAGTTTCCCCGCAGTCAGAGTGTCACGGTATGACCTCATCCGTTATGCCACAGCAAATAGACAAAAACATGCCGCAACCACCAGCCACAACAGTGACCCAACAAATCAGGTGTAAAATAAATACGTAAACGAAAGGGGGCAGCCCGTGGTGCGCCGCGGGACCGTCCAGGGTGGGGCATAGATAAATAAACAGACGACAACATACTTGAGCACGGGTAGAAAAAATAAACGTGAGCCCCCCAGCATAAATAGAAGTGTTGGTGGTATCAAGCTGTGGGGGCAGAGATTATATTTCACCAACATAAAAACCCTTTGATGTCGTCATCGAAAGCAGTGTACTCTTTTGTCCACAAGAATTCACTTGCGTCATATAAACATCCGAACTCAGAAGGAACAAGTTGATGTAAGAAATGCACTATTGCCTTTCTACACGATTCCCCCCCCCCTCATTTAAAGAATGTTGGTGAATGTATCAACGATAACAAAAAAATGTTAACTTTGGGTAATATACAACAACAACAATAAAAACAATATCAACCACCCAGTGGACAAGAAGTGGACAACCTGAACTGGATAACAAAGTGATTCCCCAAATAAAGTGACGTATACAGTCCTTTTTTTTTTTTTTTTTTTCTTTCCCCTTCCCCCCCCCCCCCCCCCCCCCCCCCCCCCCCCCCTCTTTTTTTTTCTTTCCCCCCCCCCCCCCCCCCCCCTTTTTTTTTTTTTTTTTTTTTTTTTTTTTTTTTTTTTTTTTTTTTTTTTTTTTTTTTTTTCCACCATTTCCCCCCCCCTCCCTTCCATTTCCTTTTTTTTTTTTTTTTTTTTTTTTTTTTTTCTTTTTTTTTTTTTTTTTTTTTTTTTTTTTTTTTTTTTTTTTTTTTTTTTTTTTTTTAGGCCATCGGGGTCAGATGAGGTTGAGTTCATCTGTTTCTGTAGCCACGGGCCGCGCTATGTGTCTCTGTGGCTAGTATTATTATTATGGCCAGCCAACAAATGTCGCCATTTGTATGCTGGGTGGACTTGGGGGGGGGGGGGAACATCGATCGGGCACGAGAAATGTCCCGGCACAAAAACTCGGGACGTTCCGGTTACCCCCCCCCTCCCTTGTGCCAACAACAGCTTGAGATTCTTTCACTCTGGCCCAACAGAGCTCCCCAAATGGATGCTGCTGGCATTGCAGAACAAGGCAATAGAAAAACTGAAGATTGCACGATGGAAGTGACAGAGGGCAGCCTTGCTAGAGACGAGATTCAAGTCAAGGCAACTCGGTATGGATAAATTAAATAAACAAACGAGAAAGTAAAACAAACCCGACAACAAAGCACAGAAAACTGTATTAACTGTTATCTTGGCGGGGAAAACTGATCTGGAAGATGTGCAGCTATGCAGACAACCCATCAATCTCTTATCTCACTTCGCCAATTATCCCCCCCCTCCACACACTTACTACTCAAGTATTTTTTTTTATTTCTTTATATACTAGCAGCATCCGTGCCTCATATGGACAAGCCCCGTGCATGATAGAGCGAAGAGTGTGTCAGTGTTTTGACACTAGAATCAGCAGGCGGAATCGGCCGTAGTGCCATGGACAAATGGTCTGTAGGGGAGGGGGGAATTGATAAACATTGGGGGATTAAACACGACATTCAGGTATATCAGATATCTTTCGTACAGCTTGAATTATTCAATAATACCAAGTTTGATATTTTCAAGCATTTACATCTTTAGCCCCCCCCCCCAATGTCTCCAGCTTGACTACCGGTGCTACTACTTCTGTACGTCTGACCCGTCCAGAGGCGGGGTGCGAACTCCAAGAGGTGAAGGGTCACTGCCAACAGTTCACCTGAGCTGATCACGAGCACACCTTTACACACACACACAGTCTTTTGTATTCATCAATAACTCACTCACATCCCCCCACCCTGGGGGTCAAAAGCTCACGATCCAGTTCACACCAAACACGCGCGCACCATTTCCTTCTTCTCCAGGAACTCAACCCAAGGAGGAAAAAAGGGGGAGGCTGGGTGGAGGGCATTCGTGAAAATTTCTGAAGGTCGAGCGCGATAATGGAATCCTTACCCTCCCCTCAAACCCAACGGTGTCTACTCAATCACCCCAGATCCACTCGAGTACAGCGTACTAACGCAATGTGAGCATCACACCAGTCCACCCACCCACTCACCCACCAGCCAGCCATCGTCCTTACCCCACCCCACCAACTTCCAACAATGTCTACTCAAATCACCCCCCTCCCTCCATTCGAGTATAGTGTAGTAACATAATGTGAGCATGACCACCCACACACCAGCCATCACTCCCCCCCCCCCCCCACGATAGACGTAAGTTGACCCCCAGAAGTAGGTCAAAGTCAACAGCCGCAACAGTGTGTACCTAACACCTGAGTAATGTAACGGTTTCAAGACAAATAGACAGTACTCAGCTGGTATGAAAATGTATTGGGGGGGGGGGTCAGTTCTATTTATAAAACAGATTACAATAGTCCAGATAAAATTTTTTAACTTAACACATTTTTTAAATCTTTGGTTGTCGGAGACAAAAAAAAACTAACAAATGTTACAGCGAACAAGTCACGTGTCTGATGGAGTCAACTTACCGCTCACACACACACATTTGACCAATTTTGAATGTTGTCCGGTACTTGAAACATTGAACTAGCATGTGTGGCAACACTTCATCGCGCAGTTTCTGACATGTCAGCGTGACAGTTATAAAAAAAAAAACACAGTTTAACCAGTTTAGACAAAAACAACAACATAATATATGTTTCAAACCTTCATTACGAAAAACAAAAAATAATAATAGGAAAATTGGGGATCAAACGAAAAACAATAATTGGAGAATTGGTGGGAAAACAATAATAGGAGAATTGGTGATGAAACGAAAAACAAAACAAATAATTGTAAAATTCGTGCTGAAACGAAACTTGCAGTTAACTTAAATAAAAAAATGAATTATTATGTCAACATCACCCCTGTCACTGGCTCGGTATTAAACGCTAAACAGATAAAACGAGCAAAGTTTCCCAACCAACCCGTCGATAAGACGCGAAATTAATAAATAAACAGTAGCTTAGGAAGTGTTCTGCGGCCCCGGGCGGGCCGGGGGGGGGGGGGGTGGGGGGGGGGGGTGCGTTGTGTCCCCCCCCCCCTGGCGGCTGCTGTAGAAGACCGGCCGCCCCCGTAGAGATTTTACGCTACGGGTGAGAGGGAGGGGGTCGAACAAAGAGCGCTGTCAAATGTTAAAAATGCCCTTTTTCAGGTTGCGACAAGTGCGAGTAAGAAATGGAGCTCGCACAGGGCGCCACAATAACTAGCCACGGCCCTGCAGGTAAACGGAGTCTTTTTTAAAATAAATTCCATCTCAACAAGATAATACTGATTAAAAACAAACAAACAATAACAACACAGACCTACAAAGTAAGTGGCATTTCAATGCAAGTGGGGTAAGTTTGTGTGTGTGTGCGCTTGTGTACTGTGTACACACAGTATGACACAGAACCTCAAGAACCACTGAGCACACACACCCCGGGGCGTCATCTAAAAACAACAACAACCGACGAGCAAGTGACACGACGATACGAAAAAGTGACACGACGATACGACTAAAAGATTACAGACTGATAATCCTGGGGATATGTTATCAATAACACAAACCAGGCAGCTACTTCACCGACAGCTGGCCGATACTAAAAATATTTTTTCTTCGCAAAGGGTTTTAAGAAAAAAAGAAAACAACAACGCTACTTTCAGAATGACCCGTGCGTGGTGAGCAAAGTTCGTGACTCACCCAGAACCGTGTGAACTTTTGACCACTGGACTACCTCTCTTCACCCCCCCTTTCAACGCCGATTCAAATCTTACTGGTCATTTATTCAAACATAACCCGGTATACAAAACAACACAAAAAGTGCATTTGAAATGAGCTACCACCTCACGCCACTGACCGGCTAATGGTCATGCTATTTTAAACTGACCACGGAGTGAATGATGGCAGGTGGATTTATAAATTTAAAAACAAAAATAAAAGGATCAAATCTCACGAGTGGCTCCAGGGAACTGAAACTAATTTTAAACTTTCTACTTCCGGTTGGACTAAAAAAAATAACAGGAGGAGAATGTTTATCGCGGTCTTTTGCTGTCAGTTTCTGACTATCTGTCAAACCGGCCACTGGTCAATCATTAGACCAACCCCCCCCCCTTTTTTTTTTCCACAGGGGCCATCACAAATAAAAAAAATCGATTCAAGAGGATTAAGAGTGGGCGTTTGGGGGGGAGGGGGTTGAGAGATTTTAAAACGTAAATTGGACACCAGTGTCACACCGGTTGGTTGTTTTTCAATACTAATGCGTTTATGTCCCCCCCCCTCCATTCTCTCTCTCTCCCTTCCTTCACCTAACACGCACGCACAACCGACGACATATCTGAATCTTGATAAAGTAAAATCCGCACTGTTTGGTGGAAACTAATGTTTCCTACGGTGTTGTTATTGGATGTCTGATAGAATGAATGCCATGTACTTGGGAGTTGAACTGACAAGATACGCATGTCGTTTAAATATGTCACATTATGAGTGTTACATAACAAGATATGTCTATCGCATGAGAATAAAAAATTGGCGTGGTACTTGTGATCTAAAACGGACAATTATTGGCATGTCATTTAAAACGGACCATGTATGCATGTCATTTAAAACGGACCATGTATGCATGTCATTTAAAACGGACCATGTATGCATGTCATTTAAAACGGACCATGTATGCATGTCATTTAAAACGGACAATGTATGCATGTCATTTAAAACGGACAATGTAAGCAATTGACTGTGTGGGGGATGGGTCATGGTAATAGCCCACCAACACAACGTCACGAACTATCTATTTCTGCCCCCCCCTCTATTTTTGGACGAACTCTACATCAACCACGAGCAGGTCTCAAGTGTTTAGCAAGATAAGAAGCTTATTGAGGGGGGGGAGAGGGAGTGAGAGGGGGAGGATTGCAGTTGACCCCCCCCCCCCGGTGTAACGACACATGAGCTTGTCGCTGATTTATTAGTGAATTTCGCCAAATTAACCAAGTACAGCTGACAGTAAATGTATTTAATTAAAAAACAACACAATTAAACGGAAGATACCAATCGGCTGGACGGTGTGTTAGTTTGGGGGAGGGGGCGGAACATACAATTTGTTTGTTTGTTGTTCAGTAGAGTGGTTTACTGGTCACATCTAACGTAAATTGTATAGACAGTTAGATAGACAATGAGGGGATGTTCGAATACCGTTTGTGTCTGTGTGTGTGTGGGGGGGGGGGTCGGGTCGGTCGCAACTAAGTCACACACGGGACACCATGGTCGTAGCATGTGCTAGGAAAAGGGGGTGGGTGGGGAGAGATGGGCGTCAGTAGGACACAACTTACATAAGGTTGTTACATGTTCAATACATGGGATTCGTTCAATACAAGGGATTCGTTCAATACAGAGGGGAAAACTGATACCATCTCCAATGCTGGACGTGGGGCGCTTAGATAAGATCCAATAATAATAATAATAATAATTACACAAACACAAAAATGGTTTTTGATGTTCACAAAAACTGAAAATTAATAAACAAACGATACAGCTGCTAGCCCCACAGGAGGGGGGGGCGTGTGACTCGCGGGTGTCGGGGGCGCTTAGGCTGCCCAATATACGTGTGCGTGATGAAAGGATTAACGGGATAGGGGATGAATCGAAGGGACGTAAGACTGGGGAGTGGAACGAGACTAAGGAGTGGGGAGGGGGAGGGGGCAGGATGGCTGGCCCGGCGGGGGGAGGGGGCATCAATGTCATATGACATCAGTGACATCTGTAATACCACTTACATGGGGGGGGGGGGAAGGTGAGCGTGAACACATAACCGTGGAGGTAAAGTAAGATCAAACTATGTCGAATCAACTGACGAGTGGCGCGCTGAAAGGTGAAACACACAACTGGGATAGACCGATGATGAAGTCATGCTGTAGGTGTGGCCAGGTGTGTAATAATGACGACAGGCGAGATGGAGGGGGGAGGGAAAGAAATGGGCCACCGCTACATTCGTTACAATATGCGTACAACAATTAAACGCATGACACACACAATACTGTTCAATATAATACAATCTATCGCGCTGATTTGTGGATGAGACGTTGTTATAACGGGCAACACACGGTGGGGACAACACACGTAAGTGAAATACAATTTTAAATAGAAGATCAAAATTGGAAATCAGTGACTGGGGCAGAGACATGGTCGATTTCAATATATCCGGGCATATCCGGATTTTTCGGCTATCCGGGTTTACCTTCCACTTTATCAATCCGGATAATCAAGAGTTCACTGTAAATAATTATATTACTAGAGTCGTTTACTGGGTAATGCTTGGAGGGGGAAGGGGCAAAAAAAAAAAAGCATAACGTAATAAGTGAATGACCCTCTAATATACTATAATGAAATACCAACGAACTAGTGTGATGTTACCATACGGAACCTGTACAAACCAGTATGTATCATAATGTATATATATATATAATAGTAAGGAATGTACAATTAAAGACATACAAATTGGACTAGACTGTTTACTATCGATTATTTCTTTTATTCTACGTCATGTGTCATCGATCTATTCGTCTATTTATTTATTTATTTATCTACTGACCACATTCCACAGTGTACGTGTCACCAAACTAGTCAAGACCAGGCCCCCAAGGAAAATAATACTTCGGCCACGGGTAGATGGCTCTCTTTGTACTCAAAATAACCACCCAGCTGCGAGAGATGGGACACGCGGAAATACCAACACAGTGAGGGGGAGATAACAAAGAAAGAGGCGAGGGGGAAAAAAAAAGGGGGGGGAGGAGAATTTCGGTGAAAAATTAAATTCTTTGCAATTAAACCGCACGACACGTATCAATAAACACAACGCAAACACAATTTAAACACTCATATTGTTGTTACTAACTTCTATTTAAACACTAGTTTATCGCTTTTTTAAAAAAAAAAAGAATAAAAATATTTGAAAAATCACAGCAAATTAATATTCCACGGAAAATACAGAACACATTTTACTTAAGAGAGCATTTGTATCAATAGAAAGTATAACAACAAGTAATCTGAGAAAAACATTAAACACCCATAGTGTGAAATAAAGTTTCCGTTTTATCCCAACTACACACACGGAAGATGCCGAACGGAAGCGAACAAAAATGTAAACATTACACACTCCCCGGATCAATGGGGAAAGTCATGAGTACCACACACACACACACACTGGCTAGACACCGAGTGTCGCACGAGGGCGGAGGAAAAAAAAGCCGAACCCAAAAAACGCACGTACCCCATTCAGTGCTGTAAACACAGAAAGATAACCCCACCCCTCCCCCCTAGTACTCCCCTTTGAATTGAAAATAAAAAAAAGGGGAAATGTTGCACATGTGCAAGACGGCTGCGTTTTCAATCATGAAATAAACAAAGGGGTCTCCGCCCCTCCGTCCTCTACTCACACACTGCCAGCTCTATGTAGTTGCGTAACAAGGCGTGTGAGAATAAGGGGGGGGGGGAGGGGTGGTGGAGGGCGGTCCGCCCTGGGGCAGCATTTTAGTAGAACTCCTTGATAAAAGGAATGGGGCAGCATTTTTAAATTCCGCCCTACACACCCCCTCCCCCGACCACAATAAACGCACTTCTGCCAGACGAAAGCGTTATAAACGAAGATATCACGATGTCATGACATTTGTAATTGTGAATGTCAATGTCACCCAGAATGTCGGTCACGTCACGTCACTCACACTTTTAAAGTGAGCCAGTGTCACGAACTGACCAGTTAGGCAGAACGCTCACACAATCGTGCACCGTAATGAACACGCAAAAATTGGAAACAAACGAGACAGTTCAAGCTAAAATAATTTGCACTAAGATAAATTCTACACCGTTCGAGCACGCCATAAATGCTGAGTGAAAATTAAAAATACATAAATACACACCCTAAATTGAAGGTTTTCACGAAAAGCCGAGAGACACGCGTGTCTAAGAAAATATTTTTGTTTAAAAATAAATGTATAAAAGCGCTGCAATAACAATTTTAATAGCAATTTATACATTTTTAACTTGAATATCACTTCTCTCGTGCATCAAATAATAATAATAATAATAATAATAATAATAAACAATTTTCTTAAACTTCACACTAAACCAACTCTCTGACAGACACATGTATACATCGGACGAGACAAGCGAAGGACAAGCCAGACAAAATAAAACCCGTGGAAGGGGGGTGGTGGTGGTGGTGTGAATTTTAGGAAAAGAAAGGAGATTTAAATGCTATCAGCACAACTTGTGATATATACATTTCTTTATTCTCAGTCAGCATTAACTTAATATTTTTATGACATTGAAAGTGTTGAGTGTGAAATGTACGAGTGTGTAATGTTATGTACGAGTGTGTTATTTGCGAGTGTGTAATGTAATGCACGAGTGTGCAATGTAATGTACGAGTGTGTAATCCATTAATTTACATTGTGACATAGGGAGAAACAGATATTTTATTTATTTTTTTTTAAACGAGGTTTACAAGAGGTGAAGGTGTGCGAGGCAAGGACCGAGTGTGATCCATTGTGTGTGATGGTAAGTACACACATATAACGAATGGTACACATCCACAACACATATTGACTTGTACACCAATGTCGTACCGCTGATATTTAGTCCTAACCTGGGGAGGTCATCTATTGTGCCTCCCCCCCTTCTATTAAAGTCTAACAAATATAAAGTTTTACTAAGTCCAAAGTCAGTAATGAGACATCATTTTTGTGTGTGTGTGTGTGTATGTGTTAGGGCCATATTGTGCTACCCGTGTACTGGTACCCGAGGGGGCGTCCGCCCTTCGCCGCCCAACCCACCGAGAAGATGTGGATACTGTCACCGTTGGCATAACACTCCCCCACCTGTTTTGGTTAAACAATAAGTAGGACTGGTTTTATGTACAGCATGTCAAGCGGATAATGACTATTATTAGTATTACATCCCCCCCCCAAACATGTATGAAATAACAAAGGAATCCAACCCTAACGTATCACGTCTATTGTCATGGTCTGTCTTACTGTCTCACTAGTATCTCTGTTAATAATGTTTAACACTTGTCTTGTCTTACAGTAATTTAATATTACATAAGTGTAATTTTTTACAGATGCCGACATACACCCGGTCTAAGTGTGGCTCAGTGCGAAGGATTTGAACCTCCGGCTATTGCCTTACTAGTAAAAAGCATACTCTAGAAAACAATACGTTGAATATTTAATCAGTAAATAAAGATCCAGGAGAACACGATGAACGGAACAGATTAAAAATAGAATATAATCATTTGAAATAAATTTAAAAAAAAAAACATAATAAGCTAATCATTATCGGAAATCACCACACACACACACAAAGCACAATCTTTGAAAACAGAAGTTACAGAAATAATCACAAAGTATTTTCCAAATATTGTTTTAACACATCTCAATTCGAAATGACGCGAGGTCAACACTGGTTTTCAAACGAAACACAACACACTGTCACGTCCTTTTGATCAAGTGAGGAAGAGGAAAGGGGGAACAAAAATTTCTCCCCCCCCCTCCACCATTTCCCCTACGGAACGGAACGATGGGAGGCGACCGACCAAAAATAGCCCTCGCTAGCACATCTCGCTAGACAATATTACACGAGGGAGTGTATGTGTGTGTGGGGTATTGGGGGTGAGGAGCGAACGACAGTGTGTGTGTGTGTGTGTGAGAAAAAAGCGGGAGGGTGGGCGGTGGGGGGTTGAAATACGAGAAAATAATCTCCAATCCCTCTTTTTAAACGTGCACGCGAATTCACCCCTCGATGAAGAAGATAGAGCTGTAGAAGAGAGTATCAAAATGTGACGACATACGCCGTCCGCACTAGACTTCCCGTCTGCATCAATTCAAAACCATATTCTTGCATTAGTCTTTACATGCAAAATAAAGAAAATTATTAAATTATATTTATTTTCGGCTACGGAAAATCAAGAGCCATGAATATTTACTGCAGGAGAGGCAAGATATTTAGCCAAGGTTAACGTTAAACCCAACATAATACATATTAATGTATCTGAAGCAGATGTGGGGGGGGGGGAGGAGGAGAAGAATAGTTTCCGCGAAGAAGATAAAGACTGGAAAATATAAATGAAAGATGAATCAGCGTGAATGAATAAAAAAAAAAGGATTTGAGGGAGGGGGCGGCGGGAGAAGATAGAGCAGGCGACCGGAAAACTTACGAGTCCAAAATTAAAGCCGCGAGGCCAAGACATTTGGCAGACCAAGACGTTTGGTATTAAGATGGAGGGGAAGAAGACAGGCAGGATAGAAACGGAGAAGACAAACGGTCACATGGGGGGGGGGGAGGCGGCACGAGGGGAGACGATGATATAGATTTATGTTTGAGATGTGCGCGGAGGTGGGGAGGGGGAGAAAAGAAAGGGGTTGGGGTGGGAGTAGGTGGGTGGAGGGCGGTGCTAGATGCGAGTACCAAGAAGATTAACTTGTATCTTTCCCTCTCAGGAGTACATTAACAGATGGACGATAACATGGAAAGAAGGAAGGGATGGGCGTATCCAAGAGGAAGGTGGGGGTGGGATGGGAGAGAGAGAACAAGGAAAAAAGAGGGGGGGGGGAATAAGCGATGCTACATACTCTTAAGTTGATGAACGGCCACGTACTCACTCTGCACCCCACCCCACACACCTTCTTCTCTCCAACCCTCCCCCCCCCCGCGACCACGGGGGTGTTAAGTTGTGAGTGAAAACAAAATAAATTTTCAAGCCGTGAGAAACTGTACAGCGGGTTGAAAGAAAAATGAAAAAAAAACAAAACAAAACAAAACAAAACAAACACCGCACGAAAAGGTGAGTGGGTGTGTGGGGATGAGATTTGGGGGGGGGGGGGGAGGTGGTGCGGGTGCCGTCTTGAATGTAGCTGACGTCTCTAGCACCGCTCGCTAAGTGGGTAGAAAAAAATAAAATAACAACAACAGCAGCAGCAGCAACGACGTCGACGACCTCGCCTCGTTATCCTTGAGATTCTGAATCCCACCACCACCACCACCACTCGCCGGACAGTGTGAAGGTGCCAACTACCACTGACCAGGTGGGCGACACTGGTCCGTCCGGCCTTGAAAGTAACAAAAGAAGACAAAAAAAAAACAACAACCAACAACAACAACAACAACAACGCGCCACAGAGGGTGTCAGTTGACTTGTGACGTAACGTTCATATCACCGCGCCCCACCCCCACCCTCCCCTATCCTCATAAATATAATCAACTACCGCCATCTGATAGACAAATCGAAGAGCCCCGGCCGTCCACTGCTAGCCACTGGTCAGCCATTAAGATCAATCAACCCGAAGGGTGTCATGACAGATATCGGTACCGCCATGGAATCGATATTAAAAAAAAAGGTCGGTTGATGTCCACCTCCCCTTTCATCTATAGCTCGCCGTAGGCTTCCCCTCCCTTACGATCTGTCGACGCTCACGCCTCCACACATATATCACTGGAGAGAGGGGGGGGTGCTGTTTAATTTCATCGAGCAGCACACACACACACGCACACATAAACACACGCCCACACATCATAGACTGTCGACGCGTTCTCATCAGACGGATCTTGCTGTGCTCAGGCGGAAAACACGTACACGCGCATCACTAAAAAAAAAACGTGAATCAGCCACGGCGCTGCTCACAGCTGTGGTCAGTGTTGGTCATACCAGTAGCCAGCACACACACACACTTCCACCCTCCCCTCCCCCAGCTGTTTCACTCCCAACCCCCCACCTCCCCTCCCCCACTCAGAGCGAGCAGCGACGGGTTCACGTACGAGTCAAGTCATGACGTCATCGCCAACCGATCAATGGGGAATCTAGGTCGGGGTTTTTACTCTCCCCGCAACTCCACGTCCCCCCCCCCCCCACCCAAACCGGACTTGTCATCGGGAATCACACAAATAAATCTCAGGAGCGTGCGATAGGTCGATTGTGAGGTTAATGAACCCTGCCACAGCCTAGTGTTTCAACAGGGGCGTACCCCGTATAGCAGTTGGCCTGGAGCACAAAAACAATAAACGGCAAACTATGAAATACAGTGAAACACATACATACATACACACACAAGAAATACAGTGAAACACATATATGCATATATATACAAGAAATACAGTGAAACACATACATACACACACACACATATATATATACATGTACAAGAAATACAGTGAAACACATACATACACACACACACACACATATATATATATATATATATATATACATATACAAGAAATACAGTGAAACACATATATACATACATATACAATACAGTGAAACACACATATACTTTCACAGCAATTATTCTAAAATGACAGTCAAAAGATGATTTTTTTATACTGCCTGAAGATGGTCGAACCAGCTCAACTTCACAGATATCCCCTATTTGCGCAATATAACATCATTAAAACAAAAATAATTTTGTCAGAAAAAGCTTGATTCAGTTAAACATATAATCAGTAAAATTTGTATTAGTAACAAAAATAATAATAAATACACACATATATTAAGTGGACAGGTATGTGTCAGACTGTGTGTGTGTGTGTGTTCGGTGTATGTTTGACCAAACTGGCCATGACAGATATTTCTTTGTAGTTGGTCTTTTTTTTTTAATTATTATTATTTAAAAAAAAAGATTATCTGGCAACTCAAGGAACAGATGCCGCTTTGAGTGCATTGGCCAAACTGGTACAAACGTGAATGCCAAAGATGTGCTCGTGACACGGTTCAAAAGTTTTTAGCCCTCAAAAAACCTGGCCAAATGTACTGCAACATGTATACATTATAGCAAGCAAAGCTACTGGGTGAAAAAGGTCACACGCGGAAACAGGAGTGAGACGGCTCAGGGGGAGGCGATGGGGGGGGGGGGGAGGTGTCGAGTGGAGCACATGACAGTGAGACGTTCTTTTCCCGTGACAGGACTTTGATGTCTCGAAGGAAAGGGATCTTACTGTCATCCTCATCAAGGTCATGCTAAGTCAAAGATAATAACAATGATATAACATCACATACACGCACACAGTCGTAACTAGCTAGCGAGGCGCCCTGTGCTAGGTTGTTGTCATGGCGCCCTCCTCCGAAAATGAAAAGTGAAAAACTATCAAACAAAGCTATTTCGGAGCCCCTTTACTTGTTAGGCGCCCCATGTGCAATGCTAAACTCATGGCGCCCTCTTTCATAAATGAAAAGTGCAAATAAATTAAACAAAGCTGTTTTTACCGCCCCATCCCCCTTCTATTAGCCCCCCCCCCGATACGGCCACGCAAGATTCCCTCCACTATCTTGTACACACATATAGCGGTGACAGAGACACGCAGCTGACAAAATATACCAAAATAAATACACATGTGTACACAATAATAATAATAATCTCAGATTAAAAGGGTTTGTAATTTTTTTAGAAAACTAGCCCTTGCTAGAGATGTAAACCTTGTCCAATCACGTAAGCAGGTTTAGCGGAGATAATGACGTGGCTCCCACGTGACTGACACCATTATAGTGGTACGTGACGTAGCATAAGCTCAACGACTACCAATCGCAAAAGTGTGACGTTGAAATAAACAGTCTTGAGAACCAGCGTGACTGGCTCTAAGATACGACGTATAACGAAACAGTTACGCATCATTCTTGAAATTTGTTTACACACCACGTAACACAGAAGATATATACAACACACACACACACAGATAGCGTCGTTATTTTAAAAAAAAAGTCATCTGACGATGTTTTTTAAAAAAAATGGACGCCATTTGTGTTATTCTTCTTCTAAAAAGTTTAGCACCTAAATATTGACCGATACACTGCATAATAATACACAAATATGGCGGTTTCGGGGGGGGGGGAAACCCCATTTCAAATTGACGATGCGCATTCTGTGTAATTTACATCATGTGGCTTTGTGGGTCGCAACATGCTCCATGTTAACGGACTTGTGTCACTTTCTGACATACAACGAGGGCCGGAGGCAAAGTCGCAGGGTCATCGGTTAACAGGGTCATAGGTTGATGATTATGTGGGGGGGGGTCACGAACGGAAGGTCACAAAACTACTCTCTCGGCCTAACCTATATTTTCATGAAGTATAAAGCATATTTTTTTCCAGCACTGTACAACAAACACTTTTTTTTTTTAACACACTCATATACCAGAGGTATTCCAAATGAACACAAGTGATATGTCGCCACGCGTCCTGGAAGTTTTTAAACCCCCAACAACGTGTGATAAACACAGAATAACATCGGCACCGATACCTCAGAAGACCCTGAACACACACACGTGTCTATCCTTTGACACGTGCGTGCCTGCGTAGAGCAAAGACAGAAATAGACTGAGTAGCCGTCCCAAGTATGTCACTATATTTAGCGAGCTCCCCCCCCCCCCCACCAGCCGTGACGTGACACGCCAATTGAATGACAACAACTAGACCAAGAGGTGTCGAGAGAGAGAGAGAGAGAGAGAGAGAGAGAGAGAGAGAGAGAGAACTAAATTTGACATTGATGTCGCCACACCGTCACATAATCGGTTTGGCGGTTGGCGGAGAGGGAGGGGGGGAAAGGCGCTCACTAAGTTGGTAATAGTGTCAAGCCCACAGCATACCCCACCCCCCGCCGCCCCCTTCTCAGATCAAACGCGATCACAAGCGGGCGTGAATGAAAACAAACGAACCCTCCCGCCCCCCTCCACACACACACCCGCTCGATGGCGTATAACCGGCCCCCGTTATGGAAACAGTTTTACCCTCTCATTAACATTCCCCACTACCGACACCCACGACTGACACCCCCCCCCCCTCTTCCCTCGAAGTGCTGAGGACATCTGTTCCACCACGAGTAGCATCGACCCACAATTCCCCAGTTAATTTCTTTCTCTCGGTACTGTATGTACACACATACTTGTTTATATAAAGGGAGGTGGAAATACATGTATACATCAGAGGTATGCGGATCTTGAAATTTAGCGTCCGCGTCCGCCCGCGGATTTCTATCAATGATCCGCGTCCGCAGAATCTTACAACATTGGTCCGCAGTCAGTCCGCGCGTCCGCATTGCTGAAATTTAGCTGTTTAAATGACTTGAAATTTTTTATGGTAACGCTAAAGAAGATCCGCGTCAGTCCGCGGATCTGCGTCCGCAAGCGGACGCGTCCGCTGATCTCTGGTATATATACGTGTTTATATAGAGGGAGGTGGAAATACATGTATACATACGTTTTTATATAAAGGCAGGTGGACATACATGTATACATACGTTTTTATAAAAAGGGAGGTAAAAATACATGTATACATACTATTATTTAAAGGGAGGTGGAAATACATGTATGCATAGGTTTTTATATAAAGGCAGGTGGACATACATGTATACATACGTTTTTATAAAAAGGGAGGTAAAAATACATGTATACATACTATTATTTAAAGGGAGGTGGAAATACATGTATGCATAGGTTTTTATATAAAGGCAGGTGGACATACATGTATACATACGTTTTTATAAAAAGGGAGGTAAAAATACATGTATACATACTATTATTTAAAGGGAGGTGGAAATACATGTATGCATAGGTTTAAATATAAAAGGGGGGGGGATGGAAATTAATGAAATTGTTTTAGGGTCTAAATTTTCCACTAAGTTATCGATCAAGTAGCTGTGTGCCCCTCCCCCATCTCCCACCCCAGACCTGTGACAGGCCACATTCCACTTACAAGGTTTCCACATCAGCCCAGAAGCCATATCATTTTGAAGGAAACCGTAACGTTTTTTTTTGTCCTCCCGATTCTATTTTTGGAACAAAAGACGCATTTGATGAGATCGGCCATCTTAATAAACCTTATAAGTAAAGTAATAATGTACGCCCCGAGGGTGGCATACGCCGAGCCACAAGTCACGTCTGCGCGCCACAAGTCACGTCTGCGAGCCACAAGTCACGCCTGAGAGCCACAAGTCACGCCCGAGAGCCACAAGTCACGTCTAGGAGCCACAAGTCACGTCTGCGCATGAAGGAAAGTAATAAAACCACCGCATCCTGTTACAACATTAATGGCCGCTTGACGGCGTCTCGATTCGGAAATATTTATATACATGTATATGCAAGTATACATGTTGTTGAATGTACATACACATGTTATGTGGGTTTACATATGGCAAGCGAAAAAATGGAGGAGGCTGGTCCTGCGGTATTTAGATCTTGAATGATAAACTAGAGGTCCTGGGTTCGAACCTTGGTTATATCTCGATATATATATACATTTATGTATGTTTGTAATTTTATAGCACACGAAAAAAATTTGTATGTATGTAGAGAATTGAAGGAAAAAAATATCATTATCAAATTATACGGATGACCTTTTGTCTCCTCCAGATGGGTCAAACATGTCTAGTGGTTTAGCCCAAGCGGGCCATCGAGTGTAGAGTTCACCTGTTTCTGTAACCTCGGCATGTGACGGGATTTTGTGGTCAGCACAACGCCCAGCCGACTTTACTTGGACTCGGGGGACTTTCACCAGGACTTGGAAAGATTTCTTTAGCTCCCGAGGATCGAACCTGTGTCTCTCAGGTGGACAGTCGAGCCCACTAACACAGACATGTTTAGACATGAATAGCCTATATATATATATATATATATATATATATATATATATATATATATACATCAATTGTAGATACATAGATATACATAGTACGCATGAGTGCATACATTAATACACACGGATACGTATAGCATACAACAAATAAGCATGCATACAAACATACATACAACCGACGTACCAGCGTGCATACAAACATACATATATACAACCGACGCACCAGCGTGCATACAAACATACATACAACCGACGTACCAGCGTGCATACAAATATACATATATACAACCGACGTACCAGCGTGCATACAAACATACATACAACCGACGTACCAGCGTGCATAGAAACATACATACATACAACCGACGTACCAGCGTTCATACATACATACAGCCGACTTACCAACATGCATACAAAATACATACATACACTAGACGTATCAGCGTGGATACATACATACATACAACCGACTTACCAACATGCATACAAACATACATACATTCAACCGACGTACCAGCGTGCATATATACATACAAACAACACACCAGCAAGCATACACCAGACGTATCAGCGAGCATACAAACATACACACATTCAACCGACGTACCATCGTGCATACAAACAAAATACACGTGTCACGCACATAAAGACACACAGTACGTACCCACACTCCAGCACACAGTATGTCCCGACACACGGGCACAAACTCACCGTTAATGTGGGGTGTCTCCGTGAACCACGTCTCCTGGGGTCGGGTGCAGGCAAACAGGGAGTAGCGGTTCCTGGCACGCATAGTGGTGACAGCAGCTACAGAGCTCGGGGCCGCGGGGCCGGGGTCTCCAGTCTGACAGGGCGTCAGTGTTGCAGGATTGAGCGGAAGACGGACAGTTTTGAAAAAAAAATATGAGTCAGCGTCCAGCAGCAGTGACCAGTGGTCCGGTCAGTTCATCAGCCGAATCGAACACAACAGCGGATCCAGGGTACGAAGTCCGGCGCCGGCTGACCGACATTGTAATAAAACGTAAACATGTTACTAGTTCAACGAGTGTCCCTCCCCTTAAATAAAGGAAGTGGAGGGGTCAGAGTTCAGTTCGAAACAGCGTCACTTTTAACATAATAAAAAATATCCTACACAAGACACAAATATATATTACAAATTGTATGAAATCTATGACAATGATTTTAACATACTAGAGCACAGCGGTACACATGTGCCAGGATTTTTTGACCATCTTCACCGCAGAAAAAAAGTTCAACCGAGGAACCAAAACTGAATTTTCAAATAACATGCACACAACAATAATCTCACATTGGCCAGGTTTTTCACTTATCTCCGCAGATGAAAACGAATTTCAACCAAACACTAAAAAAAAAAATCCTGCATCAGCTCATCAGACATAAAATTTGTAAACAAAAAAAAAATGGTATACGTTTGCGATGCTCAGAACGCAGGCCAGATAAGAGCGGGAAATTTTTGTGTTTTTTTCGAGAGGGCAAATACAGAAGTTGAAATACACGCAGATATGTGTGTAAGTTGTATTTGTATTCCGTGCGATGTAAGAAGGAAGTAATATATAGACAAGGGCAGCCCCCACCCCCAAGTCATCATAAGTGCTCTCCCCTGATTTAAATCAAAGTAAATACAATGTAATGTTGTTGTTTTTAGATATTAACAAATTTATATATTAATTTTAGCGTCTTAGTTATTTCCACACACAATCAAAATGCATTGCCAAATCTATATAAATAATAGTGGTGTGGGTTCTGCGTTAAATCGAAAGTAAAGAATTAATACAGCAGTATTCCAGTTTAAAATCGTCAAACTTAAACAATAGTAATAAAAAATCATGAAAAAAATCGGATATTTCCGAAACCAAAAATAACCTAGCCTACTGATCAAACCTAAGGGAATATAGCTCTATGCAAAGGTTTTGCAGGGTACAGCTATATATAGTAATGTAGAATTCGAATAGGACATATGAACGTGGAGTTTATTAACATTATGTATGATTTTGAAAATAGGCAAATAAAAAAAAACAAGCAATTAAGCCTGTTCCATTCTGGACACAGGACGTGTTAGCGCATTTTCATGTTATGTATCAGTACGTTTGTTAGCTTTCAGTAAATATTTGTAAATTTTGGAAATGTTTATAAATTCAATTGTGTAATGTATATATCTGTAAAAAAAAATATTATAAAGACGTTTCTTTATATTTGAAAAAAAAATATTTTCTCTTAAATCTAACTACAAGTGGTTTGTGGTTATTGAAATAGGACTCATAATTGAAAACATTCGAAATTGTAGTCATTTAATCGTCCGAAAACTCCGTCAATTGTTGCATAGCTCTGATACTTTCAATTAAACTCAGAACACAAGCTTACTATTTCATTTGATGAGTTTCTTAATAAATCTTGGTGAAACTACGTGCTGCAGTATTTCGCACCAAATGAACGGGCTATTGAACGTACAAGGTGTAGAATGGGGCCATTTATATAATATATAAGCCCCTTAGGAGCCCTGAAGCCCGGCCCTCAGAGGTCCTATCGCGAAATGAACTTTTGATGTACACTTGGCAGGCCAAGACCTACAAAATGATATATACATCATGGGTCTAGGAATTATGGTTGTTGAGATCTAGGGTGATGACGGACAAACAGACAGACAGACAAAACGGGGACAATAGAGCATTTTTTTTCGAAAATGCTCTAAAAAAGGAATGGAAAAAATAACACATGAGACAAGAGTTGGATTGTTTTCCCGGTGAAGTATTTAATTTTATATTAATTACACAATTAATTACTTACACGATAACCGGTACAGAAAATATAAAATAACATCACGACAAGCAATTTATATTAGAGGTTATGTCATGTTTACGATACAAACCAGTTTTCAGAGATTACGAAAAGCTTTCCCACGTCAACAGCGCCCTAGTTACGTTACAACCTGCCTGCCACTCCCCCCTACCCCACCCCCAACGAATGTTAATCTGAGTTCTTGGTGATGTACTAGGTATATGTGTGAGTATATACGAGTGTTGTGTAAATCATTTTTAGAACTGTGTACCTATCACAGAAAGATATTAACAGGCATATTATCAACGGATAAAAAGACTAATACGATATATCCCTGTGTAGATAGACAAATAGATAGATAGATATATAGACAAATATATCGACAAATTGATGGATAGACAAATAGAGAGACGGATCAAGATTTAAAAAAAAAAAACAACCTTTCCATTTCCGAATATTACACTCGTAGGCCTACAAGCCAGTGACTATTTTTAGATCAATTCAAAGTCTTCAAACAGACCGGCCATCTTTTCTTGTTCGCTATTTCGAAATGGATCCTTAGCGCTAACGAACCCCCGCGCCCTCTATCCACTCACACCTCATTCCACACCATCCCCCACAGTTAATTTCCTCCAATGTACGCCCCGCGGGTGGATGAGCCGAGCCACAAACGAGCTCCCTGTGGTGGTTATGCTGAGTTAAAGTTTTCCCCCTTCCCACAGTCCCCCTTTTTTACCAAATGAACCAATTAATCCTCCCGGGGGAACTCTTTTTTTTTTATTTTTGTGTGAGGTCTTCACCGCCCCCCCCCCACCCCCAATTCCTGGCGCCCTGCATTTGACGTTCTTACAAATTTGGCGGTGTCATCTCTTAATCATATTTTAAAACCAATAACTACCATATATATATATATATATATATATATATATATATATATATATATATGTGTGTGTGTGTGTGTGTGTGTGTGTGTGCGCGCAACGAGCTGATGGACCAATGACTGATATATTGCGAGGCCAGTACGAGAGTTCAATTCGATCACCCAGAGCTCTACCAACTTACATAACAAGTTTTACTTACACACACAAACAAAAAGTTTCATTACATCACTGGTATTGTATTGTTTTGTTTTATAATGCCGTTAAAGGTTTGATCGAAACAGATGTGAAGTTTGTATGTTAGTTTTTAACCATTAGTAAATATGCCGTAATTCAGAGAGTCGGAATAAAACAAAAGACCGTGGCAATGTGACACCCCTCCTCCCCCCCCCTCTCCTCCTCCTTCCTTCTTTCCACTCTACCGCCTCTTGAGCTTTCAAGTGAGCACTTCCGTAAACACAGCTCTAATAAACACAACACAACACGGCACAACGGTTTTTCTGGTTAACAAATGAAATGGAGCACTTGTGGATGAGCGCGCTGAGTGTGATGGACACGTGATCTCATCACTATTGACACTTCAAGAACTCCAGATGTTGTGGGGCGGGGGGGGGGGCGGGGCGTGCTTGAGAGGAGGGAGGGGTAGGTGTTGATGGAGGCTGAACTTTGTACCATTTAAACGGAAACGGTGACATTTCGCGAATTTATTTATTTCGCACCACTCCCGGGCCCACGGGGAGGGGGGGGCAGGAGGAAGACAACAGCAGGTCTCGATGACTGGGCGAGGGCAGGAATGTGGAGGTACTATTCCTCCTTTTTTTTCTCTACGTTGAATTGATCACACGCCACGTTTAAAAAGAGCGACACAAGTCAAACAGGTAAGTACAAAAAGGAGAGACGGTGTTGGGGGTGGGGGGGGGTGTAACCAATAGAACATTCAACGGCCCTGACATATAGGTCACTATTTGGTTCTGCTTTTCAATTTGTTTATTTTTGACACCAGGCATTGTGGAAGTCGTTCACAAATCTATTTTTATCACTAGAGCAGGGAAGAATTGGGGGGGGGGGGGGGACGAGATATGAAGTAAAGGGAGACGATCGAAAATATTTTGTTCCATCATTGACGGTAACTGGTTATCTCCCTTTGTTTTATTTCAGTGTGTCCTTCGTATGGTATACCGCTGCATTTATTGGCTGTACGTTGTGTGTCATATAACACATATGTGTCAAGAGTTAAAAAAAAACAACAATAATCAACAACACCAGCAAATATATCAAGGGAATTAAACAACAAAAAAAGAGTTAAAAATCCAAAGCAGGGATGAATGACAATCAATCAATAACGTAAATTGTATTCAAAGTTTTACCATGCTAACAGCCAGTAGACCGGATGGACACATTAAACAAGATACATCTCCCACGCCCCTAACTCCACCATCGCACCCCCTCCAGGCTCCACCCCACCCCACCCCAAGACCTACTCACGTGAGAAGCACGAGCAGCAGACGTCACAGCTGTTTTCTTGGAACCGGGCGCATTCAGAAACATGCTGTTGGCCAAAAACAGCTGTTACGATTATTCTAAAAGATCGTATGCAGTGTCAGCCTGGGCGTCCCGAGTGGCGTGGGGGGTGGGGGGGGCAGGGTCGAGGGAGGGGGGAAGTTCCTCAGCAGTGTAGGGGAAGTGCCAGTTCTATTCAACCCATAGCGAAACAGCTTGCCCATTATTAACGAGGCGTACAAGTAACAAAAAAAAAACAAAACATGGATGCTTGAGGGTAACAGAATGGACTTTACCTACACAGCGACAGTCACACGATTGGTTATCGAACTGTTATCCATTAGTACATGAGAGAAATATACCGAACGTTTTTGTTTTTCACAGCATGCCGGATGAGTGAAAGAATAACAATTTGGGGTGACATAAAACATAAACACTTAAATCTCAATGACGTCACAAAGCGTCCCTGTCCCATAGATTTGATCAAATTACAATTCAAGTACAGTCGGCTAACCGGATAAAAAATCATCGTTGGGTCTAAAGAAGACTGTTCCGTTTGTTATTAGAATTCTATTTGGCGTATCTGCGACACCGTGTACTCATTCCTCATGGTACTACTTGTTGAAGTATTAATTTAACCCATCCTAACAATCAGATTTACATGCGTACATTCACAGTTCTTTATATGCAGTGCACAAGCCCCCCCACCCCCCTTTTTCAAGCTATGGTACTACAGTTAACTAGACGAAATGAACAAACTAATTAACTTTAAAAAAGAACAACAAAAATTATTACAAGATCCTTTAGATAGAAAAAGAAATACAAATATTATAGTTCCATCCAGTCATGTTTATATTCAAACCCATTCCCTTTCACAAAAAAAGCTTCAATAACAATAGCGCGGCAAACTGGAAGTGGTCTGTGTGTTTCAGACCCTCGCCACCTGTTCAACGGGAGAAGCTCTCACCAAGTTATCTCATCTCAGCGCCAAAAGATGTTTAAATGGGAACGATGCACGCCATTTTATTTTGTGTAGCCCGCTGTATTTATTTATCGAGAGGATCTGGTTCAGTTTTAACTGACTCCTGACAGACTTTGTCTTACAGGTCACTCGTCGTATCATGGATTTTAATAAAAAAAAAATAACGGTAACAATCAGTGGCGTAGCGAGCTTAACTCGCGCCCGGGGCACAATACCTTTTTAGCGCCCCCCCATTCGAAAACCATATATGTAAAACATACCATTTAGCACCCCTTTCAGAGTAGCGCCCGGGGCATGATGCCCCCCCCCTTCACTACGCCACTGATAAAAATAGATTCAACTACATAATATCAATTAGCCTAATTTATGTTAAACTCCTGGACGAATATCTAGAAGATGACGTAATGCGTCCACCATAATGGTAAGATATGATTCGGATATGGGCAACGAAATATTCTAAGTACACCGTGGTTCACAAAATTTTAGCGTTTTGCGACCCCCACTAGGAAACATCTTTCTTTATTTCACACTAAACGCAAGAAGAAAGGGAGAAAGAAAAGCTCCACTTATTTTTGTTTATAACTGACTAAGTAATGTTGAACTGTTTTTTTTTTTCGAATAAGCTCGCTACTCACCGCTATATCTCTGAGAACCATTGTTCCGAGAGATTTAACATTGGTGTTAGCAGGACTGCAAAAATGTAAACAATAACACGTAACAGAGCAAGGAAAGAGAACCGAAATGAAAAAAACAAAAAGGTAAGAGAGTTATACCGACCCGTGACCTTGATCTTTGGAAGTAAGAGCAGAATCGTCCTTGTGTGCCAGAAGCTACACACACACACATACACACACACACACACACACACACATACTAATGCAAGAAGATAATGGGTGTGTCCCCAACAATCTGTACCAGACTACACAAAAAAGGGGGCACCACTCGCAGACAAAAAAGTAAAACAAGTAAATACAGGGTTATCGTCCGTCGAACGACCCAATAGGCTGTGATGGGAAGATGGAAGCCAAAAGGCGTCTGTGACTAGTAGTATACAAGCTATTGCTAAACCAGACATAGGCAAACTTCTGCACGTGGGCCAAGTACGGCCTAATAGTAAGAAAGTTTAATTAGAATAAGTTTATATAATAAACTCTCCAACCAACTGCACTTGGTTGAACTCGTTAAAGTATTAATACTCTCCAAGCATTGTTTTAAAACTTTGATCGTAATCGGTTAACTCGATATGCATGGGGGGGGGGGGGGGCGACTCCATCTTATTATTGAGTTATTCGAGTTGTGATTGACATATCTATATAATTGACCGGTTTATCGAATTATACGAAACGAACTGTACGCGCTATATAGCGGTTCCCAAACTTTTGTATCTACAAATTTCTCCATTTGTCTTTGGAGGCTTACAAACTTTTAGTTGTGTTACGTATCACAGAGAGAGAGAGAGAGAGAGAGAGAGAGAGAGAGAGAGAGAGAGAGAGAGAGAGAGAGAGAGAGGGAGGGAGACAGAGACGTGATTAGTAACTTCATTTCAGTAAGTCTGTGATGGATAATGCATTGGCATCCACGGATGAGTGAACGCAGAACATTATGGGACACACAACGCTGCCAAACAAATTAAACACGAGTAACAAAACAGACAACAAACACGAATTGTGCGCACTAGCCGGTTGAAATGAAATTTGACCCAACACAATACAGTCCACCACTACTTGTACACTCACTGCACACTCGCTTTCAAGTATCCACAGCAAGTCAGGAAATATTGCAGAACTAGCACACTAAGTAGTTGAATTCACACCCACCCCCCACCCCCTCATAGGGTGAGCAATGAATTCACTCAAGTTTGATGTGTCCAGTCTACACACTTTTGGTGGTCCGTCACGTTCCTAACTACCCGATAGAAAGGAAAAGCTTTAATCCCAGGTCTGATAACTGATACTGACTGCGAGGAGACTCCCACCGCCAGTGAATGCAAAGTCAACACGAACTCACATAGGTACTCACACACACACACACACAGACAAACAGTCAAGAACTCAAACAGTTTAAGGTTACAGTTAAGACTGATATAAAACGAGGTTATCTGCCACTCTGAAGGGGGGGGGGGCAGCATATGTTTTATGCCCCCCACCCCACCCCTCCGTGTTTTTTTTAATATAATATATTTTATTTTTTACCTACAACCGTTAATTTTTTTTTTTTTATATTTTTACTATCGGCGTTATCAACGAGTGTGACAGCCCTCTGGTGCCGAGAGTATGACGAAATGTTGAGGCGATAGGACACGAGGATAAGGCGAGTGGCGAGAGATGCAACATCGGACTGTGAGTGTCTCGTTTATCTTTTCTCCGTTAATCTCTACCGCGAAGGTTTTTTATTACAGCCAGCTGCCTCTTCAAAAAACAACAACACACACACGCACGCACACACACATCTTCTGTCAGACGGCTCTTTAGAAAAAAAAAAACTTCTGCGAATGACCACAAGAAATGTAGAGATAGATGTCGGAATGAGGGGGACGGTTGAGCGATCAAGCGTCGAGTTAAGGGTCTCGGGTTCGATCTTCGGTGAGGACCGATGGATATTTCAGGTCATGGTTTAAGCCCCCCCCCCCCGCTATATCCACCCGTGGTGCCTCCATGACCATTGCGCTATCGGCTATGCAATGGCGGAGATGAAAGAAAGGCACTATACAAAAACAACAACATCAACAACCCGTGCCGTTAGAGGTTTACAGGATCTAAGGGATTCGATCTCTCACCAAATTTAGGTCGTTCTGTTCCTCTTCATATTTAGTATATCGTTTGTGCTGTAAACCCTCTAAAAAAACAAACAAAAACAAATGTAGGTCGCTGTTGTTGTTGTTCTCCTCTTCATATCGAGTATTTCCCTTCATCCTAATCAATTATTACTTGTGTACCAAAATTAAAAAAAATAAATAAAATTAAAGACGTGGCGCCATGATTTAAAAAAAAAATCATTTCCACCTTTCTTTTACATATACATCCACACTTTGGTTTAGTGATAAAAGAAATAAACATAAATTACCTGTTTCAATGTTACTCAAAATGTCTAGCCAAAGACTCACCGTTCGCCCTGGAGAAGAAAGACGGTAGGCAGGATTGGGTGTGTGTGTGGGGGGGGGGAGGTATAGGGCAGGGGAGTGGAGATTATAAAATCAGGTAGAGAAATAACTGCCCAGGTAAAAGATTACTGCCAATATAAAGATAAGGTTAACCGGTGGAGGCTACCGGCGAGTGGAAGGAAAGAAAAGAGGAGGGGGGGTAGTGTCGGAAGGATTAAAATAGCATCAAGATAAACGGCACTGCAACCGAAATAACACAAGAAACTAATAAATAGTCAACTTAATTTATTTTTTTTTTCAAATAAATATAAAATGTAACTTAGTAAAAAATTAAAAAAAAAGATGATAGTAAATACTGGTCTAAAAAAAAAAAACAAAATGGGTTCAGCTTATCAGAAGGTTTTAGATTTGAGAAAAAGAGATGAGGTGTGTGTGTGGGAGGGGGGGTCGTCGAGCTTTGTGGTGTATGTGTGGAGGTTGGATAGGGTGGAGGTGTGCAGATTATTTTCTCAATTTTTTTTTTTTAATCCTGATATTTCGGTAGGCTGCCACTTGGATTGATGACGTCTGGATGGAGAGAGAGAGAGAGAGAGAGAGAAAAAAAAGGGGGAGACAGAAGATAGAGACACAAAGTAGGACAAAGAAAGAGAGAGAGAGAGAGAGAGAGAGAGAGAGAGAGAGAGAGAGAGAGAGAGAGAGAGAGAGAGAGAGAGAGAGAGAGAGAGAGAGATAAGTAGACAGATAAGCATTGACCTAACCTGGCACCACTCGGCCAATCATTAAACCCGGAAGTTATCCCACCAACGGCCCGTTACTGTGCAAAGATTAAATAAGAGCTGTCGGGTCGTGATGCATACTATCCAGATCCGGTCTAGATTCGACCACAACATATGCAATGACCTCATCTGACACAGTGTAGTGCGTTGGTGTCACCGTACGCTGTAATCGCATGCCACTTAGCTCCCATCTATCCCTTTGTTTACTCACTATTGTCATAACGTAACGTGTTTCCCCACACACACCCACACCGAACAGCATGTCTGCCATACTCGGCACAGCTCGTTTCTCCGGTGGATGTTGCAGACATCACGCCAAGTTCTGTTTGACTCGTGAGTAACTGAACACTTCTCGTGAGCCTAGGTATTGCTTGTAACCATGGTAACGTTGGATCAAATCAAAACCCATGCAACTTAACGAACCTGCATCTCGAAACTCAACCAACGTTACAAATATCAAATCTCTACTAACGTTTCAAATCTCAAGTCTCTACTAACGTTTCAAATCTCAAATCTCTACCAACGTTTCAAATCTCAAATCTCTACTAACGTTTCGAATCTCAAGTCTCTACTAACGTTTCAAATCTCAAGTCTCTACTAACGTTTCAAATCTCAAATCTCTACTAACGTTTCAAATCTCAAGTCTCTACTAACGTTTCAAATCTCAAGTCTCTACTAACGTTTCAAATCTCAAGTCTCTACTAACGTTTCAAATCTATATCAAAGTAAAAGATCTCTATCAACGTAAGAAATCTTTACCAACGTTACACAGCTTTAATCTCATGCAAATCAAAATACCAACTCATCACATCGTGATATTTATGTCTTTACTCACTAGTTACTAGCTCCTGGTAAACTCCTCAACTACTCCCAACTGCACACCGACCTCTACCAGCTTATTGCACACCGACATCTACCAGGTTATTGCACACCGACCTCTACCAGGTTATTGCACACCGACATGTACCAGCTTATTGCACACCGACCTCTACCAGCTTATTGCACACCGACCTCTACCAGGTTATTGCACACCGACATGTACCAGCTTATTGCACACCGACATGTACCAGCTTATTGCACACCGACCTCTACCAGCTTATTGCACACCGACATCTACCAGGTTATTGCACACCGACCTCTACCAGGTTATTGCACACCGAAATGTACCAGCTTAATGCACACCGACCTCTACCAGCTTATTGCACACCGACCTCTACCAGGTTATTGCACACCGACCTCTACCAGCACATTGCATACCGACATCTATCAGCGTATTGCACACCGACATGTACCAGCGTATTGCACACCGACATGTACCAGCGTATTGCACACCGACATGTACCTGCGTATTGCACACCGACATGTACCAGCGTATTGCACACCGACATGTACCAGCGTATTGCACACCGACATGTACCAGCGTATTGCACACCGACATCTTCCAGCGTATTGCACACCGACATCTTCCAGCGTATTGCACATCGACATCTTCCAGCTTATGGCACACCGGTTCCCCGTGACTTTATTTCATTTCTTCCTGCTCCCAGAAAAAAATCGATCTCCATGTAACCTCTTCTTGACTCCCAACATTTCGCGTGTGTGTGTGGTTATTTTCATTCTCACAGTGGGGCTTTTAGGAAGGGGAGTAAAGGGGCGGAGAGGTGGAAGGGGAGTAAAGGGGCGGAGAGGTGGGAGGGAGGGTGGAGAGAGAGAGATATTGGGTCCATATTCTATTTCTGGACAAAACCTCTTCAAAGGGAAACGTAAAGCAAAAAAAAAAAAATTTGGGGCAGTCCGTGATCTGGCATACCCAAGTTCTGACTTATGGGGAGGGGGACGTGAGTGGGGTGGGGAGGGGGGGGGCTGGACATTTATGTTTCAAGGTTTGTGGGGGGGGGGGGAGAAGATGGTACAGAGTGTTGAGGAATAAGACTTAAGGGAAAAAAAAAGAATTACATTCATTCCCTGGTGGTGGGAATATTTAACAGATGCTACACATATATGACGTGTGTTTACGTGTTGTACACATGTGTGAGCAGAAGATAATACTTTCTTTTTTGGGTTGGGGGAGAAGGGAGGGGGGGTGATGGAGAGAAAAGAGAAGAAGGCAGTTGGTAATAAGAAGGGAAAGAGGGTTAGGGGGGGGGTCCAGGGAACTGGATACCGAAAGACAGTTTTTTTTTTGTTGTTGTTTTTAAAAAACCTCCAATTCCGTGTGAGATCGTGTGGTAAAGGACTGGATAACAGGGGCGCACAAAGGGATTCACTGACATGAGCAGACGTGAAGTCGTTGAAAGTGAGTGCATGTTTGGTTAATGCCGTGTCAGGTGCGAGTGGACGAGGTGAGCACTGTGGCGTGCGATGATGTGCGGTGGGCCCGGCGGACTGACGAAAAAGCGCGGCGAATGACGTGCCAGAGATGCATGATTGACGTGGGGTATGACGTGTGACGTAAGTAAGAAGCTACGGCCTCCTAAATCAAGTGCACTGGCGGTAATAAAGTGTGTGACGTAAGTAAAATAATGTAAGAGTTATGTGAAAGTATATGATGGTGATATGATGTAAAAGGTGTGTGAAAGTATATGATGGTAATATTACATAAGAGGTGTGTGAAAGTATATGATGGTGATATTATGTAAGAGGTGTGTGAAAGTATATGATGGTGATATTATGTAAGAGGTGTGTGAAAGTAAGTATATGATGGTAATATTACGTATGAGATATGCGAAAAGTATGACGCAGAAAAAAAACGTGCGATTACTATGGGCCCAGTGAGCAGTGTAGATTTTAGGCACACGGCCAAAAGGTGAGCGAGCAGTCTTAGGTCATGGTGATCGTGACATCTTAAGAAAACGAAGCGTCCTAATTAATTTCCAAACAACTCGATCAAAGACAACATTCAGCGCCGGTAGTTGAGATTTCGTTACCGGAAACACAAAACAGACGAATGAAAAATGTAAAAAAAAAACAACGCGTATGTACTGAAAGAAAGATTTGCGGCTAGTCCTACTTCCTACATCCACCACAGTCTCTCTCTCTCTCTCTCTCTCTCTCTAACAGACACTATCACATCGTCCATGCCGATTCCCACTGTATGTAGGTCACCAGTAGCTGACATTTCGATATCCAGACATTGCTACTATGACCTGTAACTTCCCATACCCGAACCCCCCCCCCCCAGACACACACGAGTTCGTCCATACACTGGCTGAGACTGACATCCCCCTTCCCTCTCTACAAAATTTTCCCATACACCGTTAAAACGATTAAGAAAAAAAAAACGTCACGAATAAAAACAACAAACTTCTTCCGTTTTGGCATGACCTCCCAAGTGACCCCCAGACCTGATAAAAATCGATAAATAAAAATAAACACAAACAGAAAGCTGCTGCCCGTCTCTCGCGAGGTGAGTGGGAAGAGGAGGCCAGGGCTGGGATGGAACGAGGGTTGATGGAAGACGAGTGGATGGAAGTGGGGGGGGGGGCTCACAGGGCACAGGATCAGAACTGTTGGAAGGGGTCGAAGATAACTGACTTCTGACGCCGTGAGTACACAGACAACTTGGTAACATCAGTCTAACTCTAACCCTACCCCCTTATTCCCACCCCACCACATTTAACCTCCATTTCTAATATTTCTTGGTCTGGTAAGCTAATATGTTTCGACGAACGCGGCCATTAGACAAGGGCGTAGGTACATTTTTTTTTTCAAACAAGAAATAACAGAAGCTTGGACGAGGATCGAGCGAGGGCACTGGTGATAGCGCACACACACACACATCCACTGTAACAGTACGTGAGTAGAACCATCCGATAAATGGGATGAAGATGGATAGAAGTGTATGGTGGGGTGGGGGGGGGGCGGGCAGGGCCGGGATAAAATGATGGGTACTGCTGAGAAGATTTAGCCACTTATGAAATTTACATTCCCCCCCCCCCCCATATCTGGGTGACGGAAATAATGGCCGACATTTGTAACGTCAGACGTCGAGCTACAGTTTCCCCGCGGGCGGCAACCGGACTTGACGTGTGTATGTGTGTGTGTGTGTGTGTGAGAGAGAGAGAGAGAGAGAGAGAGAGAGAGAGAAAGAGAGTGTATGGTAAATAGGCATGCTGGTGACTGACGGGCAGCTCTTTCATCTCGGTGGAATACCCTGTGTAGCTGGGGAGGGGAAGGGGCGGAGGTGGGGGGGGATATACAAGTCGCACTGGTCACGACTGATTGGGACACTAACGAATGTACATATGGACGAAGGGGTGGGGTGGGGGTGACGGCGGAGAAAGGAGGCTAAGATGGGTGGGAGACATTTTTTTTCCTAATTGGACTTTGGACTTCTTGGATAACTTTGGGCCCAATGAGAAGTGTAGAACTTGAGCACACGGACTAAGCCAAAAAAAATGTCAACGAACAGTCTTAGGTTACGGCGATCGTGACATTTTAAAACACACAACAACAACAACAACAACAACAATAACAACAACGTAACGGCCAAATTAGTTTCCAAACAAATTGGTCAAAGACAACATTCTAGTGACTGTAGTTGAAGATTTCATTAATTGAAACACAAATCTGATACATTTAATTAAACAAAACGCTGACGAGTCCGTCCGCACGGCACGGGAAACGGGTTTAAATCCCCCGTCGACGCATGCTCCCGAGATCAAGAGTCGTTAACAGAATAACAGAAGTGTTTCACCTGGCAGATAATTAGCACGACAGCAAGTGATCTTGATACGTCATAAAGCACAACAGTGGGTGACCTGGATAAGAGTTAGCACCTAGTGTATGATTACATGTTAGCACCTAGTGTATGATTACGAATAAGCACCGAGTGTATGATTACGTGTTAGCACCTAGTGTATGATTACGTATTAGCACCCGAGAATAGGATTACGTTTTTTTTAGCACCATCTATGACGTAGGCCGAGTCCATCTGCTGCCAGTTTCTATACCCCCCCCCGTCGGTCTGTCGCATCAAACTCTCCCTAATATCTCTGCTTATAGTCAAAGTTGAAGTGTCATTCTTATGCCAAGCTGTGCGCGCGTGTGTGGTGTCTGAAAGGCAGGGCACGACCATTGATCTTACTGTTCAAGTTATGTCCAGCTGCTGCCAGCCCAGCCCCCCCCCCACCCTAACAAGGACCGCCCGTGAACCCACCAACAGTCCACCATGTCACTCACTACTCGCATGTACCACGGCGCATGGTTACAAAAGCGAGTCGCGGTCCAGCCATGATCACACTGTGTGTGTGTGTTATCCACGATACAGATAGACGGACATCAAACTTTTAAAAAAAACCACAACGTGATAGATAACCTGTGAAGAAAATACAAAACTGTCCGATAAAATCCGAGCGGAAAAGATCAACCAAGCAAGTGATGAATGAGAAACAAACGTGAGATTCAACACACGGGCTTAGTGTGAGATGTACGGCACAGCAGCTCCAATAGAGTGGTAGTAATCCAGTGGGGGATATAATCCAGAAAGTCGCTATTGATCCGGTCATTTTAGTGCATGTATTGTGATGAAGGAAAGTACTCGGTGACATGACGAACTGGAAAAAAAAAAGCTCAGAGATGAGAAAGCGGGGAAAAGGGGGGGGGGGAGGAGAAAAAGAATGTAAGAAAGTAAAATAAGAGAGATAAATGGGGGTGGGAGAGGGAGGGTTGGAGACAAAGACAAAAACGCGCGTGTGAAATGCAACAGCAAATTAAAAAAGAATTATGAAGATGGGAGAGAGAGAGGGGGTGGGTGATATTGGTTATGAGGTTTGGGGGGGGGGGGTCGGGGGTCGGAGGACGCGATGTAACAGATTTCCTACAGACAAAACAACAGAACAAAAGCAATACCGCTCGATACGTCACAGAAGTGTGTGTGTGTGTGGGGGGGGTCGTTTCCCGCCACGTGCATCGGTACAGCAGCAGCACAGAGACATGGACACGTGACTCGAACGGACAGCAACAGACCTCTTAGAATATAATTCACGTTATTTAATTACTAAAAAGTGAAACGTCCGACTAAAAAGAGCACTGATGACCTACGTCTTACGAGGCCTCTGGTTGCCTCTGTTATAACCTCTCTCTCGCTCTTCTCCTCCTCTCCCCCCCTCCCCCCCCCGGTCAGGTACTCGCTTAAAGTGAGTAGACTGATGAACAGTGCAATCTCTGATCTCAAGACTACAAATAGAGATGAACATTAAACAAACAAAAACAAAACAAAAAAACGGAAATTACCGATCAGACAGCGTGTGGTGTGAGGACAGGGTTGGGTTTTAAGTTCTAAGTGAACTATTTAAGACACTTTTAAGTGGTTAAATCAATCGTAATTTGAGAATCTTTGAAGGAGGAGAACGTAAAAAAAAAAAACAACATGGGGAGCGCGGTGAGAATGGCAAAAAAAAATCTCAGATGATATTGGTAAGGAGTACACCAGATGGCGCCAGAAGGAGGAGGTGGGAGGAAGGGGAGAAGGCACCGAAACGTTGTTGTGATGTGTGAGGGACTAAGATGAATGGAGGAAGAATGAATGAAGTCATTTGGTGGGGTGAACTTAGATGGGCAGTGTGCTGTGGTGGTGCTGTGGACAGAGATGGGCAGTGTGCTGTGGTGGTGGTGTGGACAGAGATGGGCAGTGTGCTGTGGTGATGGTGTGGACAGAGATGGGCAGAGTGATGTGGTGATGGTGTGGACAGAGATGGGCAGTGTGCTGTGGTGATGGTGTGGACATAGATGGGCAGAGTGATGTGGTGATGGTGTGGACAGAGATGGGCAGTGTACTGTGGTGATGGTGTGGACAGAGATGGGCAGAGTGATGTGGTGATGGTGTGGACAGAGATGGGCAGTGTGCTGACATAAGGGGACAAAGAAACACTACAAATAAGGTACAGAGTGAGTACAGAAGTACAGAGTGAGTACATAGTGAGTACAGAAGTACATAGTGAGTACTGAAGTACAGTGTGTACAGAAGTACATAGTGAGTACAGAAGTACAAAGAGAGTACGGAGTACACAGTGAGTACAGAATACATAGTGTGTACAGAAGTACATAGTGAGTACAGAAGTACACAGTGTGTACAGAAGTGTTTACAGCCGACTTCGATTGATTAACTCGATCATTGGAGATTGACTCGTTTTGTTTGACCAGTTGACTCGGTATATATATATATATATATATATATATATATATATATATATATATATATATATATATATATATGCCATGTTCAAACTTATTTTTAAACAAATAAAATGTCTTAATTATACATACCCGACCTCGGATAACTCGATGTTACGGATAAATCGATAAAAGATTGCACACGCGAGTTATGCCAGTTTGGATGTACTTTAAAAGGGCAGAAGAGTAAACGAACTGGAGGCGAAGGAAAAAAAATTGTAGATACATGTATTTATGAATGTCGCGACAACAACACTTTGAGGATCACTGCTACGGAGGACCTAAACATGAAAACAACAACAACTAGATGTCAACCAAGTAGCTACGACCACCTCGCCAGACACAGCGACCACTACTGGTCAGCACGTTTAATCCAGGGAATAAAAACTGGACATAGACGTGGGCGTTGGCGTGGTCACGTGATGAAATGTCCCGGCTTGTTAAGATGATACATGTCAAACACACACACGGACGGACACACTGTAACAACACCAGCAAAATAAACGCGAACACCACGAATGTCTTTTTTTTTTAAATTGAACGCAAACACATACACTACATAAACAATAGTTACGGAGTGCAGAGAAAAGTTGACGTCAGAATTACTTCATGAGAATATTCGACGACACTCCATTGGTTACTGCTTACCCACGTGATACTACACACCACAGAGCGCGCCGAGACACACACACAAACACGTCAGCGCAAAAACAACAACAATGGTTTAGAAAAATGACTAGCTAACAACATACACCATTTTGAGAAAGATCGCACAACTGGACAGGCCGGTGAAGGACTGAAAAAAAAAGAGGCACGCTGTAATCCACGGAAGTTTATAAACCAGGTCAAGTCCGGGCAGCAGCAGCAACAACGTCAGGTTCTATAGCGTCTAGAATCAACCCTGCTCCGACTCAGGCGGTTTACATTGGAGTCTGAAGACACCGGCACAGCCACAGCCACAGCCACAGACTGGCGCAACGGATTATGTATTGCACGCACCAGAGATTTCGGTTAGTTAAAAAAGGTGAGCAGTCCAGAGAAAGAAACAAACTGGAGAAGAAAGGAGAATGGGGTTGGGGGGGGGGAAGGAAGGAAGGAAGGAGGGGTGGGTGGGAAGTGTTGAGACAATACAAAGGTGAACAACTGAGTGAGCTACAAAACACCTGGATTTTTTTTTTATTTGTAAATACTTTTTTTTTTCATTTTTTTTAAAAGAGGTGCCACAGTACAAAAATAATGCGTGAGTGAGTGCACGCTTGTGTGTATGTGTGTGTGTATATTGGTTAATGGTGCAGGAGTAAGGCTTGAGACGGGGAATTGGGGGGAGGAGTGCAACTGTGACACAACATCATGGCGTCACGCTCAAGTTACACAACGGTAGCAGCCCGATGATTGATTTATTCCCGCTGTATGTACCCATGGCTGTACTCATAGCTGTATCCATGGCTGTACCACAAGAGGAGTCGAAATTTCTTTTTAAACTTCAAATTTATAATCGACTGTATTTGTCAGTGCGGGTAAAAATGGGTGGGGGATGGGGGGGGGTGAAAGGTAGGCTGTACGGTAAGGGGAGTGGAAGGGGGGGTGAAAGGTAGGCTGTACGGTAAGGGGGAGGAAGGGGGGTGAAAGGTAGGCTGTACGGTAAGGGGGAGTGGAAGGGGGGGGTGAAAGGTAGGCTGTACTGGTAAGGGGGAGTGGAAGGGGGGTGAAAGGTAGGCTGTACGGTAAGGGGAGTGGAAGGGGGGTGAAAGGTAGGGCTGTACGGTAAGGGGGAGTGGAAGGGGGGTGAAAGGTAGGCTGTACGGTAAGGGGAGTGGAAGGGGGGGGTGAAAGGTAGGCTGTAATGGTAAGGGGAGTGGAAGGGGGGGTGAAAGGTAGGTTGTACGGTAAGGGAGTGGAAGGGGGGGGGGTGAAAGGTAGGCTGTACGGTAAGGGGGAGTGGGAAGGGGGGTGAAAGGTAGGCTGGTACTGGTAAGGGGGAGTGGAAGGGGGGTGAAAGGTAGGCTGTACGGTAAGGGGAGTGGAAGGGGGTGAAAGGTAGGCTGTATGGTAAGGGGAGTGGAAGGGGGGGGGTGAAAGGTAGGCTGTACGGTAAGGGGGAGTGGAAGGGGGTGAAAGGTAGGCTGTACGGTAAGGGGAGTGGAAGGGGGGTGAAAGGTAGGCTGCACTGGTAAGGGGAGTGGAAGGGGGGTGAAAGGGTAGGCTGTACTGGTAAGGGGAGTGGAAGGGGGTGAAAGGCAGGCTGTACGGTAAGGGGAGTGGAAGGGGGGGGTGAAAGGTAGGCTGTACGGTAAGGGGAGTGGAAGGGGGGGTGAAAGGTAGGCTGTACGGTAAGGGGAGTGGAAGGGGGGGGGTGAAAGGTAGGCTGTACGGTAAGGGGAGTGGAAGGGGGGTGAAAGGTAGGCTGTACGGTAAGGGGAGGGAAGGGGGGTGAAAGGTAGGCTGTAATGGTAAGGGGAATGGAAGGGGGGTGAAAGGTGAGGCTGTACGGTAAGGGGAGTGGAAGGGGGGGTGAAAGGTAGGCTGTACGGTAAGGGGAATGGAAGGGGGGTGAAAGGTAGGCTGTACGGTAAGGGGAGTGGAAGGGGGTGAAAGGTAGGCTGTACTGGTAAGGGAGTGGAAGGGGGGTGAAAGGTAGGCTGCATGGTAAGGGGGAGTGAAGGGGGGTGAAAGGTAGGCTGTATGGTAAGGGGAGTGGAAGGGGGTGAAAGGTAGGCTGTACGGTAAGGGGAGTGGAAGGGGGGGTGAAAGGTAGGCTGTACGGTAAGGGGAGTGGAAGGGGTGTGTGAAAGGTAGGCTGTACGGTAAGGGGAGTGGAAGGGGGGGTGAAAGGTAGGCTGTACGGTAAGGGGAGTGGAAGGGGGGGGGGTGAAAGAACTAACAGATTTGGAGGTGGTGGTGGTGGGTTGTCTGAGTTGGGTGAACTGGAAGAACAAGTGAGGTGGGGTGGGTGTGTGGGGGGGGGGTAAAGGGGTTGGGGGGAAGTGGATAAAATGTGCAAGTGATATAACGATGCGACACGTGTGTAGTGCTCACAGTGTGTTTGTCCGTTGTAATTATTTCCCAGTCTTTTGTGCCCCAACTGTCCTGACACCCCCCTTCCCCCCCCTCCGTCATTTCCAGTCGATTGTTCAGTTTACCCAACCGAATGAAGACACATATTTCAGATTAATAGAGACGGTAACATAATAAACACGCAAAACATTAAAAAAAAAACAAACAAGAGATTTGGGCCACAGAGGTAAAGGTATAGAGCAAATAAAACAGTGTGTGTGTGTGTGTGTGTGTGTGTGTGTGTGTGTGTGTGTGTGTGTGTGTGCAAAAAGTTGAATGTTGAGTTGGGGGTGGGGGGCTGGGGGGGCTGGAGGTAGTGGGGTGGGAGGTGAATAAATAGGGGACACGAGTCCTGGAGGGTCTTTGTAACGGAGCTATATTTAGACATGTTACAGTAATGTAACAACAAAGGCGACATGCGAGTCTGTGTGGCCAGGTGAGTAAAGTGCATGACCAATGAGTACAGGTGAAAAATGAAAAACAAAAAAAGGATGGGGGGAGGGAGGGGACGAGGGAGGGACGGGGGGGGAGGGGGGACGCGCGAGAGAATGAAAGAAAGACAAAAATGGTGAAGAGAGAAATAAAGAACACGAGAGAAAGTTGCATTACAAGAATGGATGAAAAGAAAAGAAATAAGGAAAGAAAGAAAGAATTCGAGAAGACTTTGGTTTGACGTATTTCATTCCTTAAGTTCAACATTTACTGTTCCATGAACGAAAGACAGATACAGAACAAGACATAATACATGGATAAGAAAGAAGGGTAGACGGATAGAGAGATAGTTTACAGCGAAAATGAATGAAAGAATAAAAAAGAAATACCTCAATGATAAATAAAACAGGAGTAAGTCATTATGAAATTATTCGTTCTTTGGTACGACAATTTTTGTGTACATATTTTAGTAAACAATTAAGACTCAACATTTCCACAGTTAAAATAAATTCAATTCTCACACTATGTCTAGACCATGAGTAGGCAAACTTTGTTAAATCGAGGGAGGGAGCACACAAAATCAGGACAAAATGGCCGGAGCAAGAACAGAGATTTAAGAGTAGAGTTGGATATTGAACGAACGGGTGGAGTTTGTATATAGACTGATATAGACCTAATGTACCTGCAATTAAAATGAGCGTCCCAGACTGAACGCGCTGATGGGTCTTACAATGTAATAATGGGAAAACATTAGGACGATCGTGTGTGTTTGTGCGTACACAAAATAACACCCTAAACATGTAACCATTTCATGGCAGCGGCTGGTGTCCGCTAGTTAGAGAACCAGGTTATCTGACCTGGTCGTACCCCTATCTCCCCCCCCACCCCCCAACCGAGCGTCCGCCCCTACCATGCTAGTGTATACATCCGGTTTAAAAAAAAACAAAAACAAAACAAAACATGCGCTACCGGAAGTGAAGTAATGCAAACGGTCGTACTAAGTACAGATGTATTCAGTCACTACATAATAAACAAAAGTTGATGAAGCTCGGTGAGGAGAGGGTTGCAGGAATGTACGAGGTGAGGGGAGGGAGGGGGGGGGGTTAACAAAAATGAAGAGAAGGGAGGTTAGCATGAGTGGAGGACTGACATAGTAAAAGCAGTTTTTAAGAAACACTATTAAACAATTATTAATTTGAATACGGGAATCTTCAATGTCCACTTTTGTAGATAAAGAGGTCAGATTACTTAACACATATAGCAAGGTGCAATGGCTGAGAAGGCACTGCCGAGGATTGCGACCTGTGTCTGCTACAGAGCCACACTGAGCCATCATGAGAAATAAGATGTCGCCAAGTTTGTATTGGTCAGTGACACCATGTCCAATGGTGGTCAGAACAAAAAACACAAGATAAAGATTAAAATTACCACAAAAAAAAACCTACGGGTAAAAACAACTGACAGGTGGGTGACGAGCTCAACAAACAATACGGAGGTGGGGGTGGGGGGTGGGGTCATCCAGGATCAACCCGTCCACGCACCGCCCACACACTCTGCCAACGGTAGGTCGGTATCGAATGGTCCAGTTTATCGATCCGCCTTGGTCTTGTGTGTCGCTGAGGCCTGGACCGGATTCAAACTCGAGAGGCGAATGGAGGGGGGAAGAGGGGCGGGGGTGAATAAGGAGGGTTGAGGTGGGGGGGGGAGGCCTTTGGTCAAACTCTAAGTCCGAATGTGTCGGGCGGGGTGTGAAATAACCCTGGCTATCAATACAGTTTATAACACAAGAGAACCCGTGTGTTGTGACTGGCCAGTGTTGTAATGAAGATGACCACATGGTGGACTTGGTCAGTAACAGAACTGGTATCGATTATTTTATATTTTTAACATGGGAAGTCTTGAATCATTCGTGTCTTAGCCATAACAGACGCACAACACGTTTGATTGCACGCGTGTCTGTATAGGGGTTATGTATAACAAGTTTGATTGCATGCGTGTCTGTATAGGGGTTATGTATAACAAGTTTGATTGCATGCGTGTCTGTATAGGGGTTATGTATAACAAGTTTGATTGCATGCGTGTCTGTATAGGGGTTATGTATAGTAGGGGCTTTTGGGGGGGGGGGTCACTTTTAGATCGAAGAAGGCGTCTTGTGATCAATTTTATAGCACTGAACATAATCAATGTTTGAGGCCCGGGTTTACCTAAATGACCATTTCCAAGATTATAGGTCAGTATTTAAATTGTAGTAACCATGTATTAGCCTACTGGTCATTTACTAATTGCTCCGTAGCTGTCTTATTTTGTAGAAAACAGCAGTATATGTTATTTAACGAAATAAACAAACAGCAATTTTAATGTATGCATGGAGAGCTGGAGGGAGAGGAGGAGGTGGTGGGTGGTGGCAGACTCCAACAATCAGGCAAATTGGAAGAAAGGATTTACTCTTTGATTTGCTCCTTGTTCTTTCTCTCTCTCTCTCTCTCTATCTCCCTACTCGACACAGGGCTAAATTAATTCGGAGAAATCACGCGAGAGGCCAACGAAGCTCCCCCATATAATAATTAAAAAATAAAACGCGTGTGTGCCAACAACACGCATTTAAATAATAATAATGACGATAATAATAAACGATGTTTGACCGGAGGTGCTCGGGTCAAATGGGTCCAGACATGACGGTGACAAGGAGCCAGGCAGGTTCGTAAACGGTCCAGGAAGTCTTTATATATATTAAGCGAGCAACCGGGTGTATGTATACAGATATGAGCTAAACGTAATTCTATGGGGGACACGAGCGTACATTTCAGAAAGACCGTGAAAATGTAATAACCAATTTTTGGGCTGTGTGTGAATTCTAGTTAATCGTGTGCTGTAGTTCACTTTGTGTGCTATTTCGGGCGCTCAATGTAATTCAATTTGGGCTATCTTTTGGCTAGTTCACTTTGTGTGCTATTTCGGGGAAGGGGGTCAATGTAATGCACTTTGGGCTATCTTTGGGCTGTAATGTTAATTGTCCCAAACAGCCATGACAAACATAAGCAGCCATGCAAGAAAACCTTTGTGAGCCGCTGGATTACATGTTATTTTAAAAGAAGAGCGACGGGGGAGGGGGTACAGGTATATGTGTGTGAGAGAGAGAATCAATCAATACATACTTATGTGATACAAAAGAGGACAGAGTGAGAGATGAGCGACTGTGAGGGGAAAGATAACATTTGTGACCTAAAGAATAGAGAGAAGAATGAAAGCATTAGGGGGAAAAAGGGAAAGGGGGCGACAGAGAGTGATGGAAAGTGCGAGAAATCGATGAAGAGATTATGATTATGGAAACAACTGGCCAGCGACGACATTGGCCCCTGACGGTGACCCCCCCCCCGCCCCCTACCCCCAGAGTGACGTGGATGGACGGACATGACAAGCGAGAACACAAATACACACAAAAAGCCTCTCTCGGCTGACACGACATGCGGACTTGCAGGACTTGCGTGGAGGTGGGTGGTGGTCATCTTCCACACAGCAAGGACCAGAGACTGACCGGACCAGCACGTACCAGACCGCCGTGTTTGTGTGTGTGTGTTTGCTGTGTTATGACCTCGCTGGATAACAAAAAACATAAAATAAAAATCAATGTCCCTGGCGTCTAGAGAGGTAATCCCTCCCCCCTCTACTCTTACATTACTCATCACTCCCCCTTCATCCCATCAGAAAGATGAAAAGAGGGATATTCCTAATCCCCGAGTCAACGCATGCTTGAGACTCCACTCAAATCCACAGCAACGAAAAAAATGTCGAGAACTGAAATCGAGGGCAGAAAAGAAAGGCAAACTTTATTTTGATTTTTTTTTTATTTGTACAGAAATCTAAACGCTGTAAATTTTATTTCTGAATGTGTAGGGGCGGTAACTTCTCTCAGTATTTAATTTTCTTTTTTTTGCGAGAGTGGGGTAAACGATCTTTGAATGTGGTTCACATGTGTAACTTGCCAGAAAGGTTTCCATATCATGACGAATTTTGGCCGAGATACCGGAGAGTATTCAGTATATAAACAACAACAACAAAAAAATCTGCCCCATAATGTATCGCCCAATGGGTCATTCCTCCAGCTGACTTATCAAACCATAAACTTCATTTTAGTTTATTGATTTCGAAGCCAACTCTGAGTTCGACTGAAAAAATAAGGTTAGTAGCAGCAGAGGTTACAAAACTTCTATAATAACATGGTCGAACGTGAAATACATCAAAGCTAATATTATCATTACAGTGAAATGACGTAATTTGACTGGAGCAAAAATATTAAGAGCATTACAAAAAGATCTGAGTGAAAGTGAGTAGTAACTGGACCAAGATACACACATCATGGTGATAACTGACTAAAGAGTGGTTATATTACGTCACACGTTATCAGAGTTACTAAGAACGACGAAAAAAAAATGTATTCGCGATGCCACAAATCACAAATTTTCCTGTGCAGTTTTTTTTTTAATTTGAACGCGTAGTTTATATAAAAAGAATGCGCTCCAACAGACCTGCATTCAAGAACACAACTGCTAGCTCCAGCCAGAATTGCACTGAAATCTGCGATCACAGAACTACGGGCTGCGGTGGTGTATCAGCAAACTCAACTACTCCACGAGAAAGTCCTCGTCACACACACTCAACAGTTTTCTTAGTTCTGAGTCACGAACGAGCATCAAAAAAAGCAAAGCAGCGCACATATGAAAACAATGGCTTGCCTCCCTTAACACGAGTCCATGGGAAATAATATTAGACACTCACACAAAAAAAAAAAGGAAAGGGGAGAGAACAGCCAACTAGGTTTGTAAATGTAGTGGATGTGTTCAAGCAGATTGTCTGTCCCTGGTGTACGAAAACCCTGCTGCAAGGGGTTAGGTACAAACATAAAAGGGGGGAAGGGGTGGTAGTAAGAGGAGGATCGAGGGGAGGAGGTAGAAAAAAATACGGGAGCTAGAACGGGGGGGGGGGGAGGGTTGGTTTCTGTTTGTTATGGTATTTGAGGTGTTCTCCGGTCAGGGTTACGAGTCTGATCAAGCGTACAGCTGGTATTTTGACTGACATTTGGCGACCTCGTCCTTTTAGTACGCACCCCCCCCCCCCCACAATCCCCTCATCTCACACGTTTAAGGTTGTCACTCGCTTTAAAAAAAGACAGCCTTTACGTGACCCCTGGTTCCATTCTATAAATAACTCCATGTGTCTTTTCAGCTGTGAACTTGTAGGGGAGGTAAAGCAGGGTGTCACCACTTGGCGAATGCTATGCGACATTCAAATAGATACAAGGGTGTGTGTGTGTGTCAGCCCCGTAGCGTGAAAATTTTACAGCAGGGGCCAGGATTTCTACAGCAGGGGAGCCAGGTAATGCATTTTACTAAGAACAAATAAGCAGAGGGGGCCAGACAAAATGCAGGAGGGGCCCGGCCCCCCTGACCCCCCTCCCGCACGCTACGGGCCTGGTGTGTGTGTGTGCATAAAATTAAGTTGATCCTCAATATCAGTGCCGTGGTCAGGTTTGGTGGACGGGGGGGGGGAAGGGACTTAAGTTATTTGGTGCCGTGATTGTCCTTCTGTAATCACGATGACCACTGTGTCCACTAAACGCTTACCGATAACTCTTTGGCCATTATTGCGCCAGTCAGCGAGTGTGCATGTCCAATCATTTTATAAAATCAGATCTGTCAGACATGTGTAGTAGACAAATACATGGTCGGGGGTGTGTATGTGGGGGGGGGGAAGGTGGCACTGGTCAGTCGCCTATGACCGAGGCCGTCTCTGGTCAAGACACTGTAATGTACATTACACATTAGGAAACTTTTGAAAAAAAAACAAAACAAGTTGCGCACCCCCTCCAAACGATCGTGTCCCGTGACTTAATGGTTTTTCTCACCCCCACCCCACCCTTTCCCTTCGGCACGACTTCAGAGGATCTCATTATTTTTCCTACTGATTGTAGAATTCATCTGGATTGTAAGGCTAGCAAGCACAACGCCGAGTATAGTCACGTACGTCCTGCTGTAATAATGCAATACTCTGTGATAATCACCACACGGGGATTTGGGAGGCCCGGGGTGCTTGGCCTCTTTGCGGAGATCCCCTGCATTTTGACATTCTACACCATGACATGAGATAATGTACTTAATATTTAATGTAAAAAAAATGTTTTGGGGGTACCCCCTCAAGCTGGGGCCCGGGGGGGACTTTCGAATTGGGGAATCCCCCTCCCCCCACCCTAGGTACGCCTATGGACAATCACCGTTAAAAGGGGGAAATAGATAACCAAATGAAAAACAGCAAAAAAACATTTAGTATTGTGAAACCCATACAGCCACTCAACAATAACCGGATTTTCTAATTCAATAGCCTGCCGTGCCAGGGCACCAACTAGATTAAGACTTTGTGTCCGATTTAATGGCCAGTGGTGGGGGTGGGGGAGGAAGAGGGGGGGCACATCCATATCTTGGGAGGAAATAGAACTGTCGTTGGAATAAATGCTCGTCAATTATCTCGCGACCGTTTTAAAGATGGTCAGTGACCCTATAAAAAACCCCATTTCACCCCCCTCCCCCACCCCTTTCCCCAAATCTGTTATAAAAAGCGCCCCCCCCCCACCACACACAGAATATCGCGTAACCTCCATTTACAACCCACAATAAAACGCCATAGCCTCAACAGTTGAAGCCCTCACCAGCGGACCTCGGTGTGTGTCCGAGATGGATTGCTCCGTTCTGTGACAGACTGTCATGCGTCTCTTCCGCCCCACCACCTTATGACCGTATTTTTCTACATCTACTGCTGACGTCGGGAAACGACCGACAGACTGACCCCCGACCTCCCCCCCCCCCACCGATACCATGATTAATTAATTAGATGCACGTTGAATTCCCCTTTACTCAAACATTTAGTGGGGATGTCCACTTTTAAAATAACACGCTCTATTGATGTGGGTTTTTTTTTTTAAATATGTAATTTTTTTTTTATTTTTCATAAAACTGTGGTAACAAAAAAAATCGGGTTAGGAATTGGAGGAAAGGCCATTAAGGAGAATAGCCAGTCGCTGGCCATACTGAAGTCCCCCCCCCCCTCCGCTTTGATCCATATTTTCTCTGCGTGTTTCTGTTTGTCTGTCTGTGTGCAAAAGTAAATGTTTGTTTTGTAAAAAAAAAAAAATGGAGAAAGTGTCACACGATCGGGCTGAAACACTGTTGACCAATGGGCACTTACCTAACACTCACGCACGCACGCGCGCACGCACACGCTGATTATGAGATGTGCAACCAAACACGCGGCCTATCAAGTATGTCAACGCGATGTAAACGTCCAAACTGTGACGAAAAGTGATATTCCAATCTAATTAATCGGACCAAAGTACACACTAAACGGGACGCAGGTATCGACGGGTGGAAGGGAAGAGAGAGGTGTGATAGTTTATATAGGTGTGTGTGTGTGAAGCAGAGATGAGCGGACAGCGGACGCGTCCGCTTGCGGACGCAGATCCGCAGACTTTTTCGAATCCGCGGACTGACAGCGGACGCTTCGTATGGTTAAGTTGCGGACTCGCGGACTGACGCGGATCTTCTTTAGCGTTACCATAAAAAATTTCAAGTCATTTAAACAGCTAAATTTCAGCAATGCGGACGCGCGGACTGACTGCGGACCAATGTTGTAAGATTCTGCGGACGCGGATCATTGATAGAAATCCGCGGACGGACGCGGACGCAAAATTTCAAGATCCGCACACCTCTGGTGTGAAGTCCCTGTAAGGATGAGATGAAATCTCTTAGATCCTATAAACCACTAATGTGACGGTTTTTTCATGGTGCCCTTCTTTCATCCCCACCATAGCCGATAGTGCAATGGCCATGGAGGCACAACGGGAAATATATCAGGAACTTGAGCCAAGACCTGAAAAAATTTCCTGCGTCCTCACCGGAGATCGGACCAGGTACCTTCAGGTCGACAGTCGAACGCTTTACCGCACGACCATCCGTCCCCTAGTTTATATAGGTAGTCTATTGCACGCACGCTTCAAACTTATTTTACAGTGGTCAGATTATGATGTGAAACTATAACGGAAGGGAAAGAAAGAGGGCGGGGAAGAGGGGGGAAAGAAAAATAGACATTTAACGTGCATGATTAGAGATGAGTAATATCACGTGTGCGTTTGTCTGTGTGTTTGTGTGTGTGATTAATAGTTGGGGGGGATGGGGTTTCAAGAAAAACCAATCGCGGTAATTTTATTTAATCGATCTGATTGACAGACATAGATAGATAGATGACATATATATATATATATATATATATATATATATATATATATATATATATATATATACAGAGACAGACAGACGGAGGGACGGGCGGATAGATAGATGACATATATATATATATACAGAGACAGACAGACGGACGGACGGGCGGATAGATAGATGACATATAAATATATATACAGAGACAGACAGACGGACGGACGGGCGGATAGATAGATGACATATATATATATATATATATGCAGAGACAGACAGACAGACGGACGGACGGGCGGATAGATAGATGACATATATATATATATATATATATATATATATATATATATATATATATACAGAGACAGACAGACGGACGGACGGGCGGATAGATAGATGACATATATATATATATATATATACAGAGACAGACAGACGGACGGACGGGCGGATAGATAGATAGATGGATGGATAGATAGATAGATGGATGGATAGATGCAAGGACAGATAGATAGATAGATATTGGGTCATTTGGTGAGCGAGAGATTGAAAAAACGGTTGCCAAAATAAAAAAAGATGACAGTCAGTTATGAGAGACGACAAGAGTTTCCCTGTTACAATCTCAAATTTTAAACCCGAAATCTTCCATCGCTATCTCAACACTGGCATTTAAAAAAATGTAATAATTCAAGACAAACATAAATGTGTGAGCTTTAGTTTTAAAAACAAACAAACAAACAAACAACTAGTTACATGATTTGGAATGTTTAAATAAAAGGGTGGGGACGGGAAGGTATAGAATGGAGTCGAGTTACGTGAACTTATGAAATATATATAAACAACAACACAGTGTCATAACAACTAAACGTGTGTACAAACCAATCGACATGATACATATCCCGTGTCTCGGAATCAAATAACTAAACGTGTGTACAAACCAATCGACATGATACATATCCCGTGTCTCGGAATCAAATAACTAAACGTGTGTACAAACCAATCGACATGATACATATCCCGTGTCTCGGAATCAAACAACTAAACGTGTGTACAAACTAATCGACATGATACATAGCCCGTGTCTCGGAATCAAATAACTAAACGTGTGTACAAACCAATCGGCAAGATACATATCCCGTGTCTCGGACTGACATAACTAAACGTGTGTACAAACCAATCGACAAGATACATATCCCGTGTCTCGGAATCAAACACCTAAACGTGTGTACAAACCAATCGGCATGATACATATCCCGTGTCTCGGAATCAAACAACTAAACGTGTGTACAAACCAATCGACATGATACATATCCCGTGTCTCGGAATCAAATAACTAAACGTGTGTACAAACCAATCGACATGATACATATCCCGTGTCTCGGAATCAAACAACTAAACGTGTGTACAAACTAATCGACATGATACATAGCCCGTGTCTCGGAATCAAATAACTAAACGTGTGTACAAACCAATCGACATGATACATATCCCGTGTCTCGGAATCAAACAACTAAACATGTGTACAAACCAATCGACATGATACATATCCCGTGCCTCGCAATCTAAGAATTAAAACACAAAGAAAATTCAAAAATCCTAAATTATCACAAACAAGGAAAATAAAACAAACTTCCACCTTTGTCCAGTGAATCGAGCTGACCGCTAAGTCCAGGAACTGACCGTTGAGTTACGTGCAAGTATCCAAATAAAAAAAACACACACACACGCACGCACGCGCGTAGACACACCCAAACAGAGTGAGCGTCACTATTACCACACTCCGGCTCTCACACGCAAACGTAGGCCTGGCCAGCCTCAAACCAGACCCCCCGCCTTTTAGATCTGCAAAACATTAAGTTTCTCGGAATGTTTCCCCTACTACCCCCCATCCAACCCTCCCTTCTATCAAGTAATATTTATGTCGAGGTGGAAATATAGGATCCGGGGGGTGGGAGTAGGGTGGGGGGGGGGTGGAAGACACACAACAACACACACACAAAGTAACACCAGCCCACTCTCCACCCCTTCACGTCCTCGTGTCGTGGAACATCCCAGTCGGTCAACTCTCGTAATTCCTGGCAGTAGGCGGGTCGGCCCTTCCCTCCCTTCATCCCTACTCTCAAAGATTTACTCGGGGAATGGGGGTTGACCCAGGGGTAAGGAGAGGGGGGCGGATAAGAACGTCTTGTGTGTGCGTATGTGTGTGCGTATGTGTGTGTGTGTGTGTGTGTCCTTAAATGGAACCACAAGATGGAGAGCGGCAATGAAGAGGACGTCGAGGGTATGAGGGATGAATGTGTGACTTGCTCTTAGAGAGAAATTACTTTCACTGTCACGTGTGTTTAGGGGAGGGGTTGGTGGGAGTGGGTTGGGGGGGGGGGAGAATTATATAAAAATATCACGCGGTTGCTGAACAATAATTGAAAATCATCCTTAAACACTGGAGAGAGAGAGAGAGAGAGGAGAGAGAGACAGAGAGAGAGAGAGAGAGAGATAATACCCTCCCACATACACCCTCCTCCTCCCCTCGCTACATCCTCCACCAACCCTCATATCTCTATCTCCTCATTCGTATCATATTAAATATCTATCGGGTGTGTAAGAGACCGGGCCAACGGGAATTCCCACAATATGTTTGACTCCACTTAGACATCGTGCTATGTGTACATTACTGTACATGCTTAGGTACGTCTGAATGTATGTGCTCTTCTCCCCCGCCACCCCCCTCCACAAACACACACGCCGCAAGGAAGGGCAAAAGTTGTGGTGGGTGGACAACCGTACTTGCACAAGCGAAGACTTCGGAAACGGTTTAATTGACGGCGTGTAGATATGTCTACTCTGTTGTTATGTATTGATGTATTATACACATAGCTGCCAACTGCTTTCTTGAAGAATTATCCAGAATATATGAAAAATTTATAGAGCACACTAGTTATATGGCTAATAATCGAAATTTTGTACACCTTAATGACAAAATAAAATTATCCAGATATATTTATTTAATGGCATCTAGATTTCTACAAATATAATTAGATCTGGATAAAAAAATACCAGGATTGGCAGCCCTGTATATATTATGTCCTCGGAGCTGCCAACAATAATTTTTACTATCTTTACCTGGCAACAGCCTAAGTTTAAAAGTCCTTTTTATGTTTCTCCCTTTGTGTTATTTCAATTGCGCCAGTGCAAATACAAACTGACATTGTACACATCATAATACAAACTGACATTGTACACATCAAAATACAAACTGACATTGTACACATCAAAATACAAACTGACATTGTACACATCAAAATACAAACTGACATTGTACACATCAAAATACAAACTGACATTGTACACATCAAAATACAAACGAACGTTGTATACTTCAGGACAGCCTCTGGTTGAACAATTCACATCAAAATGCAAGTGTTGCACATTATTTTAGTAACACCAGAACTAAGGAACCAAACGAAAACATTGTAACATAAGACACGGACCCCGGGGAGGGGTGGGTTGGGGGGGTTAATTAAAGAGAACAACGTTATCGAATGAAATATTGAAGGCAAAACAACAACAACATATAATATGTGTGTGTGTGTGTGTGAGAGAGAGAGAGAGAGTGTGTGTGGGTGTGCGTGTGTGTGAAGGGGTGTTTAAACGAAAATGGAAGGGGTGGGTATAAAGAAATGCAATGTGTGGTGTATAAGGAGGGGTGGGGTGGGGGGGAGAAAGGGGTTAAACAGAAACAAAGAAGCACGCACAAAGAATCTGAGGATTAAAAAAACAAAAACAAAAATTCGAAGTGAGGTCAAACTGACCTCTAGAGGAAACAGAAAGGGGATGGGGGTTGGAGGTCAAATGGAAGGAGGGGGGTGTATTGAAATGTTTCCAATCAGAACAAAGGATGTTCCGTGCGGTTCAGTGTTCGAACTGTTATCAACGCCAAGATTTCAACCCCCCCCCCTCCATCTCCCTTCCTCTTCATAACAGGACACATGTCTGGCAAACTGGGCACACACTGTGTTGTGATACTGTTTGTATTTTTGGCGTCTTTTGTACCCACTGACAGCCATAGCTACGTACAGTTGGAACGAGAGCACCCACTGACAGCCATAGCTGCGTACAGCTGGAACGACAGTACCCACTGACAGCCATAGCTACGTACAGCTGGAACGACAGTACCCACTGACAGCCATAGCTACGTACAGTTGGAACGAGAGTACCCACTGACAGCCATAGATACGTACAGTTGGAACGAGAGTACCCACTGACAGCCATAGATACGTACAGTTGGAACGAGAGTTCTCACTGACAGCTATAGATACGTACAGTTGGAACGAGAGAACCCGCTGACAGCCATAGATACTGTTACAACTCTTACAAATTCTGTTTATAAAATCAAAACAACACACAGGCGTGGATTCCAAGAGTATTTACTAATATCTATAAAAACAACAACAACGGCAACATGGCCACTCTCTTGCCGGCTTCTTACGTCACTGTCTCTACTGCGTCATCGCGTTCACTCTGTAGACTGTACGGTGCGCACCGGGAGGGTCGTAACACTGCCCCCTTCTAAATCTGTCCGCCTGTCCCGGACAGGTCAGCTCCGCAATAGTATCTCGTACAGTCTGTCCACATGAACCAGAGTCTGTTCCCAGCGTGACCATTGACGCTAGCTGATGAGCATAGACAGGTCTTTTGTCAGGCTGTGGGGTTAATAATATCCCCGTGGTGGGGCGAGGATCGTGTTGGTCCCCATAGAAATCTGGCTGTTCACCAGGTAGGTTTTCTCGCAGGTGCAGGCGTTCGGGATACTGACCTCCACTGATGAGGCCCAACAAAATCAAATCCCTGTTTTTAGTAGTAATGTACCATGACGATGGCGAAACACACGTTGTAGCAGTATGAAATGTTTTGCGCCTGTCAGAGCTAGCAGATGAATGTACCACTGAACTGGACCAGGACTAAAGTCAGCTGGCCAGGTTCATCTCTGTCCCGCTTCGTCTCGCCTCTTCGCTCCGATGCGCTCTGGGTTGGTCTCCCTGCTCCTCTAAACCTTTCGCCTCCGCTCCTCAGGCAGCTGCATATTGGTCTGGGCTAGCGTCTCGGGTGGCCTCAACTCCTAAGTCACCCACTTCATGGGTCATCAACTCAATCAGGTAGCTTTTCGCGTGGCCACCAGCTCCTCAGGGGCCTCTCAGGCGGCCGACCAACGTCCCAGGTGGTCTATCGCAGGTCACCAACGGCCCAGGTGGTTCTTCACATACGGCCCAACGTCTCAGGTGGCTCATCTGCATGTCACCAACGTCTCGTGGTCGGTCACCGGTCACCAACGTCTCATGGCTCTGGTCAGCAGGTCACCAACGTCTCAGGTACCTACCACTCATCACCAACGTCTCAGGTGGCTCATCGCAGGTCACCAATCGCCCCAGGTGCCCATCAAAGTCACCAACGTATCAGGTGGTCATATCATGTCACCAACGTCTCAGGTAGCTCATCCATGTCACCAACCTTCTTGTTATCGAAGTTGCGGCAGATTGTGCACGAAATTAAGACCTGTAGGGGTTCTGTTGTTGCAGTGCGCTAAACGTTGGCACTAGACTCAGCACCACTGTTGTGGATTTCCATGTATTCGTGGCTTTTGTTTAGTTGTGGTTTATTATTCTTGACGTTGTTGTATCAGACCAAGTCGTTCGGATAGTTGGGGGCAAACTGTACAGCGGTTGCAACAAGCTTTCAGACATTCTGTAGACCGATCATTCTCACAGGGGGCCTGGGACGCTAAGGCTCTTCGATTAGTTCCCCAAAGCTGCTACGTTTTGGATGACCTATATCATCAGGATCAATAGTCGTGGGATGACCACATCCTCCAGGTACCACTCTCCTGATGACCACATCCTTGGTACTACTTCTGTATGACTCACATCCTCATGTACCTCCACTTCATGGATGACCACATCCTCAGGTACCACTTCATGGATGACCACATCCTCAGGTACCACTTCATGGATGACCACATCCTCAAGTACCACTTCATGGATGACCACATCCTCAGGTACCACTTCATGGATGACCACATTCTCAGATAAAACTGGCCGCATGTCTAAGTCTGCTTCAATGATTAACTTTGTCTGTCTCCGAGTCATGTTTTCTTTTGTTGTCGTTTCATTCACTACTTTCACTTTTGGTAATTCAATCTTTGCTTTCTCGGTTGTAGTGTTGGGATCTTCCTTCAGATCTTCTATTTCGTCTCTTATTGTTAAACGAAATTCTCTCACTTCATTTCTTAACTGTCCGATTTCCGTGGTAAAAACGTGGCTCTCCGGGTCCATTCCATCATCAATAAGAGCTTCATGAAGTCTATTAAACAGTTGTTGTTTGTTGCCGTTAGTTGGAAGGTCCCTTTCTTCTAATTCTTCCTTTAACTCTCAAACTAAAAGTTTGTTTAATTTCTTACCGAACATTTTTAGAAAAGAAATTCCGACTTCTGACACCAATGTTACAACTCTTAAAATTCTGTTTATAAAATCAAAACAACGCACAGGCGTGGATTCCAAGAGTATTTACTAATATCTATAAAAACAACAACAACGGCAACATGACCACTCTCTTGCCGGCTTCTTACGTCACTGTCTCTACTGCGTCATCGCGTTCACTCTGTAGACTGTACGGTGCGCACCGGGAGGGTCGTAACAATACGTACAGTTGGAACGAGAATACTCACTGACAGCCATAACTACGTACAGTTGGAACGAGAGTACGGAAGCCCTTTTTAAATCTGACGCTGCAGGGGGGGGTGGGGGCGCTCCGACATGTAATGATATACAAGCACGCCCCTCTCCCCAAATATCTCTCGCCCCCAAATATGTCTTAAAGAGTCGGCCAAGGGTGTCCCCTCTAAACCTAAGAACTATATGTCGAGGAAGGGCACAGCGTGTGAAAAGACGATGTAGCTCCAAAGACCCAGGTGACCTGTGTCTAGCGACGTACCAATATGGATTTACAGGAGGTCGGGCTCCGTACGGGTAGAGAGAGACATTCTTAGTGTGAGTGCCAGATCTAAGATTATTTAAAAGAAAAAAAAAACAGAACATTGAGGAAGGTGGGGCGGGGAGGGGGGGTAGGGGGTGAATTTCGAAGACTTGCATCAAAGTGAGGAAATCTACATGCAAATGAGTCTTGTCATTCTAAGCTTGTTAATCTATAATAATCTATATAAATAATAGCTTCTGCGGTTTTTAAACAAGTGGCCCAAAGGACCTAATGTGAAATAATTTCCGTTTAAATATTTGTTTTTTTCAGTATTTCCACAACATATTGCGTCTTTAAATTTGTAATGAATAATATGATGGGGGGAAAAAAATCGGATTTATCCGAAACCAAAAATAACTCAGTCTGCTAATCAAACCTAAGGGGATACAACTCTATGCAAAGGTTTTTGCAGGGTACAGCTAGTAGAAAAAAAAAAGAATGTTTGATTCTATATGTTATGATGATACTGTTGGGTGGGAATATCTAAGCATCTGCAGCACCATACTTGATTAAATTGAACAACATTGGTTTGCGTGTGGTGGGGCAGCAAGGAATACCAATAGGGTGGGGGAAGGTGGGGGGAAGACAGATGGATCATAAAGACGAACAAGGCAAAGCTCTTATAATCACACAACAACGTCTGGAAATGTTCAGTAAATCTGTTCCTCATCGAAATGTTCACCTGATTCACGTTCAGGTCGGCCGGGCGAGGTAGAGATATAAGATGAGGAAAGAGGGAGAGGGTGAGACCATACAATATCAAGTAGGGGGTGGGGGGGGGGGAAATGGTAGGTGTACAAAGTACCTGGAAACATAAGGTTTGGAGCTGACATACTTTCAAAGGCCACCGACAATATTGTGTGTGTGTGTTTGTGTGTTTGTGGGTGTGCGTGTGCGCGCAATTCGTTCTCAGCTGTACAATAAAAAAACAAGTGTAATTGTGTTGGCATGTTGTCGTGTATTTGTGACTATCTGACGTGCGTGCGTGCGTGCGTGTGTGTGTGTGTGTGTGTGTTCCGTTATTGTAGCTGCCATGAGAGAAGGAGAGAGATACGTGATGGTTGGTCTATGTGTGTGGGGGGGGGGGGGTGAGGTAGTTAAGACGAGACTATGAATGAGCTAGTGAAACATACCGAGTGTTTCGGGTATTGCATATGACGTTTATTATTATCGTCATCATCATCATCGCCCTCGCCAACTTTGCTGACTTGTCGGTCTCTCGTCCTGGACACCAAATTCGTTATTTTTTTTATTCCCACTGCACCCCCTACTCCCCCTCCCCCCACACATACAGACACACACCACCACCACCAACCGACTACACTACGGACTTGTGCTCGATTTCAGAAAAAAAAAAACCAGTGCCGGGGATGAAAACAAAAAAATAATTCTGCAGTGCCGGGGATGAATATCTATGGTTTAATCCCCGGCAGGGATATATTATCCAAAGCAGAGCCGGGGCTATCCCCGGAAATCCCCGTCGGTAAATCGAGCCCTGCTACGGACTGTAAGAACACGTTTTCATCTCGTCTATTCGTACACTCATGCACATATTCACCCTCAAAATTTTCACGCTGGGAGCAGCGCACGAGTCCAAAACAAAACAAAACAAAACAAAAACAAGATGGCGATGTCGGTCTATGGAGCGAGATGTTTGCGATGGACTGAATGAGGATTCGGACAGGAAAATGGTTCTGAAAAAAAAAAAACGGTAGCGATGTTGAGAGTGGTTACAAGACGGTGTAATTTGGGATTACATATTCAGATGAACACAAGTGAAGCCACTACAGTGGCAGACGACCAGTGGCGTGGGTAGGGTAAGTCGCACAGGGCGCCGCTATGGATTGCCACGGCCCTGAAGAGGATGGTGCATTCTCTAAGTTTACTTTGTGGGTGAATTAAGGTGTGTGTGTGTGTGTGCGCGCGCTCGTCCGTGTGTGTGTGTACGTAAGTAAAAAAAAAAACAAATAATTACAGCCTCTATGAACTTAATTGTACATTTTAGAGGATCCCTGGGCTGCATACACTTATTTTTTTATTAGAACCACTGAGATATTAAGAGGAATTTTTCTTTAGATATATTTTAAGAACCGCCTATGTTGCGCTAATCTTACAGATAAAAATAAACAAATAGGATTGTTGAGAGAGGGTTATCTGCCGCTGCCAGAGATGCAAACAACACGAACACATTTCTTCCCATCAGCAAAAGATAAAAACGGAACTTTAAAAGGTTTGATGGTGGCGGCGGTGACTTTTGACCACATTGGGTCGAGACTGGCGGCCCTCAGGTCCTGGAGATCAAGCCCTCTTTCTATTAGACCCCTTTTCCCTCCCTAACCTCCCCTCTCCTTTACCATGTTGCCTCATGGGGTTCTGTAAGACAGAAGTCCCATTGAGCTGCCTATTACTGAGCTGAAACAAACGAAGTCCTTTAATCAAGCCATCGGGGCAGATGAAGTGTAGAATTCATCTGTTTCTATATCATCGGCTTGTGACGGGGATTGTGTGGTCAGCGCAACGTCCAGACGCCCTTTACTTCCCGCAACAAGAATCAGGCACCCATTTTAAAGCTGGGTGGATTTGGGAGGGGGAGGGGGACGGGTTTGAAACGAATTTCACCTGAGAAAAATTCCCCATGGATCTCACAGAGGATCGAACCCAAAGTCTCTCAGGTCGACAGACGGACAAACTACTCCGATAAAACATATAGCTCCATATTGTTTCTGGTTTTTACCAAAGGGGGTGGGGCTTTGATGAGTGAGGGTGGGGGGGGGGAGCTAAGAGCTCACCGAATTTGATTACCTTTTGCCTATAAACAAAAACAATCAACAATTTGCATTGAACTTTTTTTTAAACATCAATATTCACTATCAAATATGTTTAGATTTTACTAAATTTTTCAAAGTTTTTTTTTTCAAATTATTTAACTATCAAAATTTTCCCTTTTTTTCCCCTTCTCAAATCGGTCCAAAATGTTCAATGTTAGCTGTGTTTACATTTAACACAATATTTCATAGTTTTTTTTTTTTAGAACAAGGAACACTTTCAAGAAAACTTGGAATCAAGGGCACCTAACTCACATGTGAAGAGTGTGGACAGAACTACATTACGACACACGTAGACACACCGCCCCCAACCCACCACCCACCCCCTCCAACACTGTTTCCCCACTTCCGACTTGGTAAGCCAAGTATCTGTGTAAAATCGATAGAATGTTTCATCTCCCCCCCCCCCCCCACTCGTTTGGTTTTTAATGGAATGTGAAACAAGGGGGGAAAGGGAGGCTACTGCTGATCAGACTGAGCGGTTTACTCTGACGCTAGTTAACTCCCCTGTCCACCACTGGTCAGTATTAAGAATAATAAACATTCAACACAAAACTCTTCATCTTTGAATGATTAACCTTTTTTTTAAACGTATAAATATTTATTTGGGTCAGTCATTAACCGTTAGTCTCAACAGACGTGACAAAATGGCAGTAAAAAATATAACGGTACAAAAAAGGTGAAACCGAGGCAACGCTGCAAAACAGTGTTACAGTCCTTGACCTACTTTGCCCATCTAAGACAACCTAAAAAGCCCTGGGACTACAAGCAGACGACATTCTCCGTGGCAAACATCTCCCACACTAGTCCCCCCCTCCCCTTCCTAACACTCCCAATACCATTTCTGGCTGTCATTAGCTCATTTTTTTTAATCAGGCAAGTTCTTGCTGTCTCCAATCGGTCATCTCTCTCTCCTCTCCTTGCTACGTCTCTGTCGCTCATTTTTCAATGACACTTTACTACGCGTTCTTCTCTCCATCTTTAACCATTGCCCAACATTCGCTCCACTGC
>JAGDYQ010000029.1:747405-780134 GCA_021962125.1 Bulinus truncatus
AGTACTTCGATTCCCTCTGGGTGGGTGTTTAACCGTTTTCGCGGTTATCTTTGTGAAACGCTTTCGCCGTTGCGCCGCTTCTCCCAGCAGGAAATTTTTCGGTCTTGGCTCCAAGTTCCCGATATATCTCCCGTTGTGCCTCCGTTGTGGCCATTGCACTATCGACTATGTTGGTGGATGAAAGAAGGGCACCATAAAAAAACCGTCCCATTAGTGGTTTATAGGATCTAAGAGATTTCATCTCATCCTTACAGGGACTTCACACACACACACACACCTATATAAACTATCACACCTCCCTCTTCCATTCCACCCGTCGATACCTGCGTCCCGTTTAGTGGGTACTTTGGTCCGGTTAATTAGATTCGATTATCACTGTTCGTCACACAGTGTGGAAGTTTGCATCGCGTTGACATTCTTGATAAGGCCGCGTGTTTGGTTGCACATCTCATAATCAGTGTGCGTGCGTGCGTGCGTGTGTGTGAGTGTTAGGTAAGTGTCCATTGGTCAGTAGTGTTTCAGCCGGACCGTGTGACACTTTATCCATTTTTTGTTTACAAACAAACATTTACTTTTGCACACAGACAGACAAACAGAAACACGCAGAGAAAGTACTTAGAGGTAAAAACACACACAGATCTGGTGAAGGCGGAGGGCGCGGGGGGGGGGCATTCAGTATGGTCAGCGACTGGCTATTCTCCTTAATGGCCTTTCCTCCAATTCCTAACCCGATTTTTTTACCACAGTTTTATTAAACATAAAAAAATTACTTATTAAAAAAAACCCATATGAATAGAGCGTGTTATTTTAAACTGGACATCGCGACTAAATGTTTAAGTAAAGAGGAATTCAACGTGTGCATCTAATTAATCAATCATGGTATCGGTGGGAGGGGGGGGGAGTTGGGGGGTCAGTCTGTTGGTCATTTCCCGACGTCAGCTGTAGATGAAGAAAAATACGGTCATACGGCGGTGGTTGGGGCGGAAGAGACGCATGACAGTCTGTCACAGAACGGAGCAATCCATCTCGGACACCCCGAGGTCCACTGGCGAGGGCTTCAACTGTTGAGGCGATGGCGTTTTATTGTGGGTTGTAAATGGAGGTTACGCGATATTCTGTGTGTGTGTGTGTGGGGGGGGGGCTTTTTAGAACAGATCTGGGGGAAAGTGGGGGTGGGGGAGGGGGGGGTGAAATGGGGTTTTCATAGGGTCACTGACCATCTTTAAAACGGTCGCGAGATAATTGACGAGCATTTATTCCAACGACATTTATGCCCCCCTTCCTCCCCCCCCCCCCACTGGCCATTAAATCGGACACAAAGTCTTCATCTAGCTGGTTCCCTGGCACGGCAGGCTATTGAATTAGAAAAATCCGGTTATTGTTGACTGGCTGTATCGGTTTCACAACACTAAATGTTTTTGTTGTTTTTCATTTGGTTATCTATTTCCCCCTTTTAACGGTGATTGTCCATAGGCGTACCTAGGGTGGGGGGAGGGGGGATTCCCCAATTTGAAAGTCCCCCCGGGCCCCAGCTTGAGGGGGGACCCCCCCAAAACATTTTTTACATTAAATATTAAGTACATTATCTCATGTCATGGTGTCGAATGTCAAAATGCAGGGGCCCCCAAAGAGGCCAAGCACCCCGGGCTCCCCAAATCCCCGGGTTCGGCACTGTGGTGATTATCACAGAGTATTACATTATTACAGCAGGACGTACGTGGCTATACTCGGCGTTGTGCTTGCAAGCCACACAATCCCTTTATGTGACCAGGTTATAGAAACAGATAAATTCTACAATCAGTACAAAAAATGAGATCCTCTGAAGACATCCATCCATGGGCGTAGAGTCGTGCCGAAGGGAAAGGGTGGGGTGGGGGGTGAGAAAAACCATTAAGGCGCTGGACACGATCGTTTGGAGGGGGTGCGCAACTTGTTTTTTTTTTTTTAGAAAGTTTCCTAATGTGATGTACATTACAGTGTCTTGACCAGAGTCGGTCAGTGGTAGCCGAGCTCTTTGATTTTCCACTGCACCTTCCCCACCCCCCGACCATGTATCTGTCTACTACACATGTCTGCCAGATCTGATTTTATAAAATGATTGGACATGCACACTCGCTGACTGGCGCAATAATGGCCAAAGAATTATCGGTCAGCGTTTAGTGGACACAGTGGTCATCGCGATTAGAGAAGGACAATCACGGCACCAAATAACTTAAGTCCCTTTCCCCCCCCCCCGTCCACCAAACCTGACCACGGCCCTGATATTGAGGATCAACTTAATTTTATGCGCGCGCACACACACACACACATATGCTTGTATCTATTTGAATGTCGCATAGCATTCGCCAAGTGGTGACACTCCGCTTTACCTCCCCTACATAATCACAGCTGAAAAGACACATGGAGTTATTTATAGAATGGAACCAGGGGTCACGTAAAGGTTGTCTTTTTTTAAAGCGAGTGACAACCTTAAATGTGTGAGATGAGGGGACGGGGGGGGGGGGGTGCGTACTAAAAGGACGAGGTCGCCAAATGTCAGTCAAAATACCAGCTGTACGCTTGATCAGGCTCGTAACCCTGACCGGAGAACACCTCAAATACCATAACAAACAGAAACCAACCCTCTTCTAACTCCCGTATTTTTTCTATCTCCTCCCCACCCCTCCCCTCGATCGTCCTCTTGCTACCACCCCTTCCCCCTTTTATGTTTGTACCTAACCCCTTGCAGCAGGGTTTTCGTACACCAGGGACAGACAATCTACTTGAACACATCCACTACATTTACAAACCTAGTTGGCTGTTCTCTCCCCTTTCCTTTTTTTTTTTTTGTTGTGTGTCTAATATTATTTCCCATGGACTCGTGTTTAGGGAGGCAAGCCATTGTTTTCATATGTGCGCTGGTTTGCTTTTTTTTTTTGATGCTCGTTCTTGACTCAGAACTAAGAAAACTGTTGAGTGTGTGACGGAGGACTTTCTCGTGGAGTAGTTGAGTTTGCTGATACACCACAGCAGCCCGTTCTGTGATCGCAGATTTCAGTGCAATTCTGGCTGGAGCTAGCAGTTGTGTTCATTAGTGCAGGTCTGTTGGTGCGCATTCTTTTTATATAAACTACGCGTTCAAATTAAAAAAAACTGCACAGGGAAATTTGTGATTTGTGGCATCGCGAATATATTTTTTTTCGTCGTTCTTAGTAACTTTGATAACGTGTGACGTAATATAACCACTCTTTAGTCAGTTATCACCATGATGTGTGTATATTGGTGCAGTTACTACTCACTTTCACTCAGATCTTTTTTTTATGTAATGTTCTTTATATTTTTACTCAAGTCAACTTACGTCATTTCACTGTAATGATAATATTAGCTTTGGTGTATTTCACGTTTGACCATATTCATTATAGAAGTTCTTCTGCAGCCTCGCACTGCTGCCCAGATTTTTTTTCAGCCGAACTAAAGTTGGCACCGAAATAAATAAACCCAAAATGAAGCTTTGTGGTTTGATAAGTCCAGCTGAAGGAATGACCCAATTGGGCGATATATTATGGGGCAGATTTTTTTTGTTGTTTATATACTGAATACTCTCCGGTATCTCGGCCAAAATTCGTCATGATATGGAAACCTTTCTGGCAAGTCACACATGTGAAACCACATTCAAAGATCGTTTACCCCACTCTCCAAAAAAAAAAGAAAATTAAATACTGATAGAAGTTACCGCCCCTACACATTCAGAAATAAAATTTACAGCGTTCAAATTTCTGTACAAAATAAAAAAAAAAATCAAAATAAAGTTTGCCTTTCTTTTCCGCCCTCGATTGCAGTTCTCGACATTTTTTTTTTCGTTGCTGTGGATTTGAGAGGAGTCTGAAGAATGCGTTGACTCGGGGATTAGGAATATCCTCTCTTTTCATCTTTCTGATGGGAGGAGGGGGTGGGAGGGTATGAGTAAATGTAAGAGAGAGAGAGAGGGGGGGGGAGGGATTACCTCTCTAGACCAGGGACATTGATTTTTATTTTATGTTTTTTTTTTAATCCAGCGAGGTCATAACACAGCAAACACACACACACACACAAACACGGCGGTCTGGTGCGTGCTGGCCCGGTCAGTCCACTGCCATCGTCATAGTGTGATTCAGAGGGCAGTGGTCAGTCTCTGGTCCTTGCTGTGTGGGAGATGACCACCACCCACCTCCACGCAAGTCCGCATGCCGTGTCAGCCGAGAGAGGCTTTTTTTGTGTGTGTATTTGTGTTCTCGCTTGTCATGTCCGTCCGTCCACGTCACTCTGGGGGTGGGAGGGGGTCACCGTCAGGGGCCAATGTCGTCGCTGGCCAGTTGTTTCCATAATCATAATCTCTTCATCGATTTCTCGCACTTTCCATCACTCTCTGTCGCCCCCCCCCCTTCCCACTTTTCCCCCTAATGCTTTCATTCTTCTCTCTATTCTTAGGTCACAAATGTTATCTCTCCCCCCTCACAGTCGCTCATCCCCTCACTCTGTCCCCTTTTGTATCTCGTAAGTATGTATTGATTGATTCTCTCTTTCACATACACATACCTGTAATTCCTCCCCTCCAATCTTACGCGTAATTTTCGAACCCTAGGCACACACGCGTTTTATTTTTTAATTATTATATGGGGAGCTTCGTTGGCCTCTCGCGTGATTTACCCGAATCAATTGAGCCCTGTGTCGAGTGAGAAAATAGAGAGAGAAAAAAGAACAAGGAGCAAATCAAAGAGAGTAAATCCTTTCTTCCAATTTGCCTGATTGTTGGAAGATCCGGGGAGTCTGCCCCACCCCCACCCTCCTCTCCTCCAGCTATCCATACATACATTAAAATTGCTGTTTGTTTATTTCGTTAAATAACATATACTGCTGTTTTCAAAATAAAACAGCTACGGAGCAATTAGTAAATGACCAGTAGGCTAAGACCTGGTTACTACAATTTAAATACTGACCTATAATCTTGGAAATTGTCATTTAGGTAAACCCGGGCCTCAAACATTGATTATGTTCAATACTATACAATTGATCACAAGACGCCTTCCTTCTTCGATCTAAAAGTGCCCCCCTCCCCCTAATAGCCCCTACTATACATAACCCATATACAGACACGCATGCAATCAAACTTGTTATACATAACCCATATACAGACACGCATGCAATCAAACTTGTTATACATAACCCATATACAGACACGCATGGAATCAAACTTGTTATACATAACCCATATACAGACACGCATGGAATCAAACTTGTTATACATAACCCATATACAGACACGCGTGCAATCAAACGTGTTATACATAACCCATATACAGACACGCATGGAATCAAACTTGTTATACATAACCCATATACAGACACGCGTGCAATCAAACTTGTTATACATAACCCATATACAGACACGCATGGAATCAAACGTGTTGTGCGTCTGTTATGGCTAAGACCTGAATGATTCAAGACTTCCCATGTTAAAAAAATAAAATAATAGATACCAGTTCTATTACTGACCAAGTCCACCATGTGGTCATCTTCATTACAACATTGGCCAGTCACAACACACGGGGTCTCTTGTGTTATAAACTGTATTGATAGCCAGGGTTATTTCACACCCCGCCCGACACATTCGGACTTGAGTTTCCTCCAACTTTTTTTTTTGGTTTTGACCAAAGCCCCCCCCCCCTTACCCCCTCCTCAACGCCTCCTTCCCCACCCCCGCCCCTCTTCCCCCCTCCACTTCGCCTCCCGAGTTTGAATCCGGTCCAGGCCTCAGCGACACACGAGACCAAGGCGGATCGATAAACTGGACCATTCGATACCGACCTACCGTTGGCAGAGTGTGTGGGCGGTGGGTGGACGGGTTGATCCTGGATGACCCCCCCCCCCCCGTATTGTTTGTTGAGCTCGTCACCCACCTGTCAGTTGTTTTTACCCGTAGTTTTTTTTTTTGTTGTAATTTTAATCTTTATCTTGTGTTTTTTTTGTTCTGACCACCATTGGACATGGCGTCACCGACCAATACACACTTGGCGATATCTTATTTCTCATGACGGCTCAGTGTGGCTCTGTAGCAGACACAGGTCGCAATCCTCGGTAGTGCCTTCTCAGCCATTGCACCCTGCTATATGTGTTAAATAATCTGACCTCTTTATCTACAAAAGTGGACATTGAAGATTCCCGTATTCAAATAAGCAATTGTTTAATAGTGTTTCTTAAAAACTGCTTTTACTCTGTCAGTCCTCCACTCTTGCTAACCTCCCTTCTCTTCATTTTTGCAACTACCCCCTCCCTCGTACATTCCTGCAACCCTCTCCTCACCGGGCCTCATCAACTTTTGTTTACAATGTAGTGACTGAATACATCTGTACTTAGTACGACCGTTTGCATTACTTCACTTCCGGTAGCGCATGTTTTGTTTTGTTTTTTTTAAACCGGATGTATACACTAGCATGGTAGGGGCGGACGCTCGGTTGTGGGGTCGGGGGGGGGGGGTACGACCATGTCAGATAACCTGGTTCTCTAACTAGCGGACACCTGCCGCTGCCATGAAATGGTTTCATGTTTAGGGTGTTATTTTGTACGCACAAACACACAAGATCGTCCAAATGTGTTCACATTAATACATTGATGATATCTGGAACAGACATGGACAGAGTAAGACTCATTAGCGTGTTCAATACATGGACAGAGTAAGACCCATTAGCGTGTTCACTACATGGACAGAGTAAGACCCATTAGCGTGTTCAATACATGGACAGAGTAAGACCCATTAGCGTGTTCAGTACATGGACAGAGTAAGACCCATTAGCGTGTTCAGTACATGGACAGAGTAAGACCCATTAGCGTGTTCAGTACATGGACAGAGTAAGACCCATTAGCGTGTTTAATCTGGGCCGCTCATTTTAATTGCAGGTACATTAGGACTCCATCAGTCTATATACAAGCTCCACCCGTTTGTTATAGACCCAACTCAACTATTGGTCCGACCAATTCTGTCGTAATTTTGTGTGCTCCACCCCTCCCCTTTCCCCACCTCGATTTAACAAAGTGTGAGTGTTGGATTTATTTTAACTGTGGAAATGTTGAGTCTTAATTGTTGGCTAAAATATGTGCACAAAAATTGTCGTACCAAAGAACGAATAATTTCATGAGGACTTACTCCCGTTTTATTCACCATTTTAGTATTTCTTTTTCATTATTTCATTCAATCTCGCTGCAAACTATCTCTCTATCCGTCTACCCTTCTTTATGTATTGTTCTATATCTGTCTTTCATTCATGGAACAGTAAATCTTGAACTTAAGGAAAGAAATACGTCAAACTAAAGTCGAATTCTTTCTTTCTTTCTTTTCATCCATTCTTGTAATGCACCTTTCTCTCGTATTCTTTATTTCTCTCTCCACCATTTTGTCTTTCTTTCATTCTCTCGCGCGTCCCCCCCTTTCATCCTTTTCTGTTTTTCATTTTTCACCTGTACTCATTGGTCATGCACTTTACTCACCTGGCCACACAGACTCGCATGTCGCCTTTGTTGTTACATTACTGTAACATGTCTAAATATAGCTCTGTTACAAAGACCCACCAGCGCTCGTCGTGTCCCCCTATATATTCACCTCCTCCCCCACTACCTCCCGCCCCCCCCCCGGCAACTCAACATTCAACTTTTTGCACACGCACACACACACACACTGTTTTATCTGCTCTATACCTTTACCTCTGTGGCCCAACTCTCTTGTTTTTTTTTTTTATGTTTTGGGGGTTTATTATGTTAACGTCTATATTAATCTGAACCAGAAATATTTGTCTTCATTCGGTTGGGTGAACAATCCACTGGAAAGGACCCCGGGGGGGGGTGTGGGGAAGAGGGTATCAGGACAGTTAGGACACAAAAGACTGGGAAATAATTACAACAGACAAACACACTGTGAGCACTACACACGTGTCGCATCGTTATATCACTTGCACATTTTATCCACTCCCCCCACCCCACCCCACGTGTTCTTCCAGTTCACCCAACTCAGACAACCCCTTCCCCCCTCCCCCACCTCCAAATCTGTTTGTTTATTCCCTTGCACTGCGCCTGTTTCTTAGATCACCGATGTTTGTTACTTCTGGCTTACCATCTTGCACCACCACCCCCTCCACTCCCCTTACCGTACAGCCTACCTTTCGCCCCCCCCCCATCCCCCCCCCCATTTTTACCCGCACTGACAAATACAGCCGATTATAAATTTGAAGTTTAAAAAGAAATTTCGACTCCTCTTGTGGTACAGCCATGGGTACATACAGCGGGAATAAATCAATCATCGGGCTGCTACCGTTGTGTAACTTGAGCGTGACGCCATGATGTTGTGTCACAGTTGCACCTCCCCCCCCCCCCCCAATTCCCCGTCTCAAGCCTTACTCCTGCACCATTAACCATTATACACATACACACAAGCGCGCACTCACTCACGCATTATTTTTGTACTGTGGCACCTCTTTTAAAAAAAATGAAAAAAAAAAGTATTTACAAATAAAAAAAAATCCAGGTGTTTTGTAGCTCACTCAGTTGTTCACCTTTGTATTGTCTCAACACTTCCCACCCACCCCTCCGTCCTTTTCCCCCCAACCCCCTTCTCCTTTCTTCTCCAGTTTGTTTCTTTCTCTGGACTGCTCACCTTTTTAACTAACCGAAATCTCTGGTGCGTGCAATACAGAATCCGTTGCGCCAGTCTGTGGCTGTGGCTGTGCCGGTGTCTTCAGACTCCCAATGTAAACCGCCTGAGTCGGAGCAGGGTTGATTCTAGACGCTATAGAACCTGACGTTGTTGCTGCTCCTGCTGCCCGGACTTGACCTGGTTTTATAAACTTCCGTGGATTACAGCGTGCCTCTTTTTTTTCAGTCCTTCACCGGCCTGTCCAGTTGTGCGATCTTTCACAAAATGGTGTGTGTTGTTAGCTAGTCATTTTTCTAAACCATTGTTGTTGTTTTGTTTTTTTGCGCTTACGTGTTTGTGTGTGTGTCTCGGCGCGCTCTGTGGTGTGTAGTATCACGTGGGTAAGCAGTAACCAATGGAGTGTCGTCGAATATTCTCATGAAGGAATTCTGACGTCAACTTTTCTCTGCACTCCGTAACTATTATTTATGTAGTGTATGTGTTTGCGTTCAATTTAAAAAAAAAAAAGAAATTCGTGGTGTTCGCGTTTATTTTGCTGGTGTTGTGACAGTGTGTCCGTCCGTGTGTGTGTTTGACATGTATCGTCTTAACAAACCGGGACATTTCATCACGTGACCGCGCCAACGCCCACGCCTGTGTCCAGTTTTTATTCCCTGGATTAAACGTGCTGACCAGTAGTGGTCGCTGTGTCTGGCGAGGTGGTCGTAGTTACTTGGTTGACATTAGTTGTTGTTGCTGTTGTTGTTTTCAGGTTTAAGTCCTCCGTGGCAGTGGTCCTCAAAGTGACGATGTCGCGACATTCATAAAATATCTACATTTTTTTTTTCTTCGCCTCCAGTTCGTTTGACTCTTCTGCCTTTTTAAAGTACATCCAAACTGGCATAACTCGCGTGTGCAATCTTTTATCGAGTTATCCTTAACATCGAGTTATCCGAGGTCGGGTATGTATAATTAAGACATTTTATTTGTTTAAAAAAGTTTGAACATGACAGATATATATATATATATATATATATATATATATATATATATATATATATATATATATATATATATACCGAGTCAACTGGTCAAACAAAAACGAGTCAATCACCAATGATCGAGTTAATCAATCGAAGTCGGCTGTAAACACTTCTGTACACACTATGTATTCTGTACTCACTGTGTACTCTGTACTCAATATGTACTTCTGTACACACTGTACTTCAGCACTCACTATGTAATCTGTACTCACCATGTACTTCTGTACTCACTGTGTACTTATGTACTCACTCTGTACCTCAGTTGTAGTGTTTCGTTGTCCCCTTAGGTCAGGGTTCAAACCCAGCTCACCCTTTACACTGCAGTAGAACTCTGCCCATCTCTGTCCACACCACCACCACAGCACACTGCCCATCTCTGTCCACACCACCACCACAGCACACTGCCCATCTCTGTCCACACCACCACCACAGCACACTGCCCATCTCTGTCCACACCACCACCACAGCACACTGCCCATCTCTGTCCACACCACCAAATGACATCATGCATTCTTCCTCCATTCATCTCAGTCCCTCACACATCACAACAACGTTGCGGTGCCTTCTCACCTTCCTCCCCTCTCCCTCCTCCTCCTAGCGCCATCTGGCGTACTCCTTACCAACATCTGAGATTTTCTTTTCCCATTCTCACCGCGCTCCCCATGTTGTTGTTTTTTTTTTTACGTTCTCCTCCTTGAAGGATTCTCAAATTACGATTGATTGAACCACTTAAAAGTGTCTTGAACTAGTTCACTTGGAACTTAAAACCCAACCCTGTCCTCCCACCACATGCTGTCTGATCGGTAATTTCCGTTTTTTTTTGTTTTTGTTTGTTTAATGTTCATCTCTATTAGTAGTCTTGAGATCAGAGATTGCACCGTTCATCAGTCTACTCAATTTAAGCGAGTACCTGACCGGGGGGGGGGGAGGGGGGGAGAGGGGGGGTGGAGGAGAGAGAGAGAGGTTATAACAGAGGCAACCAGAGGCCTCGTAAGACGTAGGTCATCAGTGCTCTTTTTAGTCGGACGTTTCACTTTTTGGTAATTAAATAACGTGAATTATATTCTAAGAGGTCTGTTGCTGTCCGTTCGAGTCACGTGTCCATGTCTCTGGGCTGCTGCTGCTGTACCGATGCACGTGGCGGGGGAACGACCCCCACACTTCTGTGACGTATCGAGCGGTCTTGCTTTTGTCCTGATGTTTTGTCTGTAGGAAATCTGTTACATCGCGTCCTCCGACCCCCCCCCCCCAATCCCCAACCTCATAACCAATATCACCCCCCCCTCCCATCTTCATAATTCTTTTTTAATTTGCTGTTGCATTTCACACGCGTGTTTTTGTCTTTGTCTCCAACCCCACCCCCATTTATCTCTCTTATTTTACTTTCTTACATTCTTTTTCTCCTCCCCCACCCCTCCCGCTTTCTCATCTCTGAGCTTTTTTTTTTATCCAGTTCGTCATGTCACCGAGTGCTTTCCTTCAATACAATACATGCACTAAAATGACCGGATCAATAGCGACTTTCTGGATTATATCCCCCACTGGATTACTACCACTCTCTATTGGAGCTGCTGTGCCGTACATCTCACACTAAAACCTCCGTGTGTTGAATCTCGCGTTGTTTCTCATTCATCGATTGTTTGGTTGATCTTTTCCGCTCGGATTTTATCGGACAGTTTTGTATTTTCTTCACAGGTTATCTATCACATTGTGGTTTTTTTAAGTTTCATGTCCACCTCTCTGTATCATGAATAACACACACACACACACACCACCACCACCACACACACACACCACCACCACACACACCACACACACACACCACCATCACCACACACACCACACACACACACACACACACACACACACACACACAGTGTGTGATTATGACTGGACCGGTTGAAAATAAATGGCATTAAGCCACCGCGACTCGCTTTTGTAACCATGCGCCGAGCTACATGCGAGTAGTTACTAGTGAGTGACAGGGTGGAATGGTGGTGGGGTCACGGGCGGTCCTTGTTAGGGTGGGGGAGGGGGTGAAACACTTCTGTTATTCTGTTAGCGACTCTTGATCTCGGGAGCATGCGTCGACGGGGGGATTTAAACCCGTTTCCCGCGCCGTGCGGACGGACTCGTCAGCGTTTTGTTTAATTAAGTGTATCAGATTGTGTTTCAATTAATGAAATCTTCAACTACAGGCACTAGAATGTTGTCTTTGATCAATCTGTTTGGAAAACTAATTTGGCCGTTGCGTTGTTGTCGTTGTTGTTGTTTTGTGTGTGTGTTTAAAATGTCACGATCGCCGTGACCTAAGACTTGTTCACTGACATTTTTTTTTTTGGCTTAGTCCGTGTGCTCAAGTTCTACACTTCTCGCTGGGCCCAAAGTTATCCAAGAAGTCCAAAGTCCAATTAGGAAAAAAAAATGTCTCCCACCCATCTTAGCCTCCCTTCTCCCTCCCGTCACCCCCACCCCACCCCTTCGTCCATATGTACATTTGTTAGTGTCCCAATCAGTCGTGACCAGTGCGACTTGTATATCCCCCCACCTCCGCCCCCCCCCCCCAGCTACAAGGGTATTCCACCGAGATGAAAGAGCTGCCCGTCAGTCACCCAGCACGCCTATCCACCTCACACTCTCTATCTCTCTCACACACACACACATACACACGTCAAGTCCGGTAGCCGCCTGCGGGGAAACAGTAGCTCATAACGTCTGACGTTACAAATGTCGGCCATTATTTCCGTCACCCAGATATGGGGGGAAAATGTAAATTCCATAAATGGCTAAAGCTTCTCAGCGGTGCCCATCATTTTATCCTGCCCCCCCCCACACCATACTCCCCTATCCATCTTCATCCCATTTATTGGATGGTTCTGCTCACGTACTGTTACAGTGGATGTGTGTGTGTGTGCGCCACCACCAGTGCCCTCGCTCGATCCTCGTCCAAACTTCTGTTATTTCTCGTTTGGAAAAAAAAATGTACCTACGCCCTTGTCTAATGGCCGCGTTCGTCGAAACATCTTAGCTCACCAGACCAAGAAATATTAGAAATGGAGGTTAAATGTGGTGGGGCGGGGGGATAAGGGGGTAGGGTTAGACTGATGTTACCAAGTTGTCTGTGTACTCACGGCGTCAGAAGTCAGTTATCTTCGACCCCTCCCCACCAGTTCTGATCCTGTGCCCTGTGAGCCCCCCCCCACTCCCATCCACTCGTCTTCCATCAACCCTCCTCCCATCCCCCCCAGCCCTCGCCTCCTCCTCCTCCTCCCACTCACCTCGCGAGAGACGGGAAGCAGCTTTCTGTTTGTGTTTATTTTTATTTATCGATTTTTATCAGGTCTGGGGGTCACTTGGGAGGTCATGCCAAAACGGAAGAAGTTTGTTGTTTTTATTCGTGACGTTTTTTTTTTAATCGTTTTAACGGTGTATGAGAAAATTTTGTAGAGAGGGAAGGGGGATGTCAGTCTCAGCCAGTGTATGGACGAACTCGTGTGTGTGTGGGGGGGGGGGTTCGGATATGGGGAGTTACAGGTCATAGTAGCAATGTCTGGATATCGAAATGTCAGCTACTGGTGACCTACATACAGTGGGAATCGGCATGGGCGATGTGATAGTGTCTGTTAGAGAGAGAGAGAGAGAGAGACTGTGGTGGATGTAGGAAGTAGGACTAGCCGCAAATCTTTCTTTCAATACATACGCAGTTTTTTTTTTTTTACATTTTTTATTCGTCTGTTTTGTGTTTCCGGTAACGAAATCTCATTTACCGGCGCTGAATGTTGTCTTTGATCGATCTGTTTGGAAATTAATTGGGACGCTACGTTTTCTTAAGATGTCACGATCACCATGACCTAAGACTGCTCGCTCACCTTTTGGCCTTAGCCCGTGTGCCTAAGTTCTACACTGCTCACTGGGCCCACGGTAATCGCACGTTTCTTTTCTGCGGCATACTTTTCGCATATCTCATACGTCATATACTTTCACACACCTCTTACATGATATCACCATCATATACTTTCACATAACTCTTACATAATATCACCATCATATACTTTCACACACCTCTTACATGATATCACCATCATATACTTTCACACACCTCTTACATGATATCACCATCATATACTTTCACACACCTCTTACATGATATCACCATCATATACTTTCACACACCTCTTACATGATATCACCATCATATAGTTTCACACACCTCTTACATGATATCACCATCATATAGTTTCACACACCTCTTACATTATTTTACTTACGTCATACACTTTACTACAGCCAGTGCACTTGACTTTGGAGGCCGCAGCTTCTTACTTACGTCACACGTCATGCCCCACGTCATTCATGCATCTCTGGCACGTCATTCGCCGCGCTTTTTCGTCAGTCCGCCGGGCCCACCGCACATCATCGCACGCCACAGTGCTCACTTCGTCCACTCGCACCTGACACGGCATTAACCAAGCATGCACTCACTTTCAACGACTTCACGTCTGCTCATGTCAGTGAATCCCTCTCTGTGCGCCCCTGTTATCCAGTCCTTTACAATACGATCTCACACGGAATTGGAGGTTTTTTTTAAAACAACAACAACAACAAAAAAACTGTCTTTCGGTATCCAGTTCCCTGGACCCCCCCCCCAACCCTCTTTCCCTTCTTATTACCAACTGCCTTCTTCTCTTTTCTCTCCACCCCCCACCCCTCCTTTCTCCCCCAACCCAAAAAAGAAAGTATTATCTTCTGCTCACACATGTGTACAACACGTAAACACACGTCATATATGTGTAGCATCTGTTAAATATTCCCACCACCAGGGATTGAATGTAATTCTTTTTTTTTCTTTCCTTGAGTCTTATTCCTCAACACTCTGTACCATCTTCTCCCTTCCCCCCACCCCCACAAACCTTGAAACACACATGTCCAGCCCCCCCCCCCTCACGTCCCCCTCCCCATAAGTCAGAACTTGGGTATGCCAGATCACGGACTGCCCCGAATTATTTTTTTTTTGCTTTATGTTTCCTTTTGAAGAGGTTTTGTCCAGAAATAGAATATGGACCCAATCTCTCTCTCCACCCTCCTTCCCACCTCTCCGCCCCTTTACTCCCTTTCCTAAAAGCCCCACTGTGAGAATGAAAATAACCACACACACGCGCGAAATGTTGGGAGTCAAGAAGAGGTTACATGGAAATCGATTTTTTTCTGGGAGCAGGAAGAAATGAAATAAAGTCACGGGGAACCGGTGTGCCATAAGCTGGTAGAGGTCGGTGTGCAATAAGCTGGTAGAGGTCGGTGTGCCATAAGCTGGTAGAGGTCGGTGTGCAATGAGATGGTACAGGTCGGTGTGCAATAAGCTGGTAGAGGTCGGTGTGCAATAAACTGGTAGAGGTCGTTGTGCAATGAGCTGGTAGAGGTCGGTGTGCAATGAGCTGGTAGAGGTCGGTGTGCAATGAGCTGGTAGAGGTCGGTGTGCAATGAGCTGGTAGAGGTCGGTGTGCAATGAGCTGGTAGAGGTCGGTGTGCAATAAACTGGTAGAGGTCGGTGTGCAATGAGCTGGTAGAGGTCGGTGTGCAATGAGCTGGTAGAGGTCGGTGTGCAATGAGCTGGTAGAGGTCGGTGTGCAATGAGCTGGTAGAGGTCGGTGTGCAATGAGCTGGTAGAGGTCGGTGTGCAATGAGCTGGTAGAGGTCGGTGTGCAATGAGCTGGTAGAGGTCGGTGTGCAATAAGCTGGTAGAGGTCGGTGTGCAATAAGCTGGTAGAGGTCGGTGTGCAGTGGGAGTAGATGAGGAGTTTACTAGGAGCTAGTAACTAGTGAGTAAAGACATAAATATCACGATGTGATGAGTTGGTATTTTGACTTGCATGAGATTAAAGCTGTGTAACGTTGGTAGAGATTTCTTACGTTGGTAGAGATTTGAAACGTTAGTAGAGATTTGAGATTTGTTACGTTGGTAGAGATTTGTTAACTTGGTAGAGATTTGTTAACTTGGTAGAGATTTGTTACGTTGGTAGAGATTTGTTAACTTGGTAGAGATTTGTTACGTTGGTGGAGATTTGTTACGTTGGTAGAGATTTGTTACGTTGGTAGAGATTTGATATTTGTAACGTTGGTTGAGTTTTGAGGTGCAGATTCGTTAAGTTGCATGGGTTTTGATTTGATCCAACGTTACCATGGTTACAAGCAATACCTAGGCTCACGAGAAGTGTTCACTTACTCACGAGTCAAACAGAACTTGGCGTGTTGGGTTTCGTGATGTCTGCAACATCCACCGGAGAAACGAGCTGTGCCGAGTATGGCAGACATGCTGTTCGGTGTAGGTGTGTGTGGGGGGAAACACGTTACGTTATGACAATAGTGAGTAAACAAAGGGATAGATGGGAGCTAAGTGGCATGCGATTACAGCGTACGGTGACACCAACGCACTACACTGTCAGATGAGGTCATTGCATATGTTGTGGTCGAATCTTGACCGGATCTGGATAGTATGCATCACGACCCGACAGCTCATATTTAATCTTTGCACAGTAACGGGCCGTTTGGTGGGATCACTTCCGGGTTTAACGATTGGCCGAGTGGTGCCAGGTTAGGTCAATGCTTATCTATCTACTTATCATTCTCTCTCTCTCTCTCTCTCTCTCTCTCTCTCTCTCTCTCTCTCTCTCTCTATCTCTCTCTCTCTTTGTCCTACTTTGTGTCTCTATCTTCTGTCTCCCCCTATTCTCTCTCTCTCTCTCTCTCTCTCTCTCTCTCTCTCTCTCCGCATGAGTGACTGGTTGCCGAGAGGCTATGACGTCATCAATCCAAGTGGCAGCCTACCGAAATATCAGGATTAAAAAAAAAATTGGAGAAAATAATCTGCACACCTCCACCCTATCCAACCTCCACACATACACCACAAAGCTCGACGACCCCCCCCCCCCCCACACACACACCTCATCTCTTTTTCTCAAATCTAAACCTTCTGATAAACTGAACTCATTTTTTTTTTACGACCAGTATTTACTATCATCTTATATTTTTTTTTTTTTTACTAAGTTACATTTTATTTATTTGAAAAAAAAAATTAAGTTGACTAATTTATTAGTTTCTTGTGTTATTTCGGTCGCAGTGTTTGTTTATCTTGATGCTATTTTAAACCTTCCGACACTACCTCCCTCCTCCCCCCTTCCCTACTCTTTTCTTTCCTTCCACTTGCCGGTAGCCTCCACCGGTTAACCTTATCTTTTTATTGGCAGTAATCTTTTTACCTGGGCAGTTATTTCTCTACCTGATTTATAATCTCCACTCCCCTGCCCTATACCTCCCCCCCCACACACACACCCAATCCTGCCTACCGTCTTTCTTCTCCAGGGCGAACGGTGAGTCTTTGGCTAGACATTTTGAGTAACATTGAAACAGGTAATTTATGTTTATTTCTTTTATCACTAAACCAAAGTGTGGATGTTTATGTAAAAGAAAAGGTGGAAATGAATTTTTTTTTAAAAATCAAGGCGCCACGGGGGTAGTCTTTATTTATTTTTTTTTTTTTTTAATTTTGGTACACAAGTAATAATTGATTAGGATGAAGGGAAATACTCGATATGAAGAGGAGAACAACAACAACAGCGACCTACATTTGTTTTTGTTTGTTTTTTTTTTAGAGGGTTTACAGCACAAACCATATACTAAATATGAAGAGGAACAGAACGACCTAAATTTGGTGAGAGATCGAATCTCTTAGATCCTGTAAACCTCTAACGGCACGGGTTGTTGTTGATGTTGTTGTTTTTGTATAGTGCCTTTCTTTCATCTCCGCCATTGCACAGCCGATAGCGCAATGGACATGGAGGCACCACGGGTGGATATAGCGGGGGGGGGGGGCTTAAACCATGACCTGAAATATCCATCGGTCCTCACCGAAGATCGAACCCGAGACCCTTAACTCGACGCTTGATCGCTCAACCCCCCCCCCTACGACCATCCGTCCCCCTCATTCCGACATCTATCTCTACATTTCTTGTGGTCATTCGCAGAAGTTTTTTTTTTTTCTTTTTTTCTAAAGAGCCGTCTGACAGAAGATGAGTGTGTGTGTGTGCGCGTGCGTGTGTGTGTTGTTTTTTGAAGTGGCAGCTGGCTGTAATAAAAACCCTCGCGGTAGAGATTAACGGAGAAAAGATAAACGAGACACTCGTCCGATGTTGCATCTCTCGCCACTCGCCTTATCCTCGTGTCCTATCGCCTCAACATTTCGTCATACTCTCGGCACCAGAGGGCCGTCACACTCGTTGATAACGCCGATAGTAAAAATATAAAAAAAAATTAACGGTTGTAGGTAAATATATATATATATATATATATAATTAAAAAAACACGGAGGGGTGGGGTGGGGGGCATAAAACATATGCCGCCCCCCTTCAGAGTGGCAGATAACCTCGTTTTATATCAGTCTTAACTGTAACCTTAAACTGTTTGAGTTCTTGACTGTTTGTGTGTGTGAGTACCTATGTGAGTTCGTGTTTACTTTGCATTCACTGGCGTTGGGAGTCTCCTCGCAGTCAGTATCAGTTATCAGACCTGGGATTAAAGCTTTTCCTTTCTTTTCGGGTAGTTAGGACGTGACGGACCATCGAAAAGTGTGTAGACTGGACACATCAAACTTGAGTGATTTCATTGCTCACCCTATGAAGAGGTGGGGGTGGGGGTGTGAATTCAACTACTTAGTGTGCTAGTTCCGCAATATTTCCTGACTTGCCGTGGATACTTGAAAGCGAGTGGGCAGTGTACAAGTAGTGGTGGACTGTATTGTGTTGGGTCAAATTTCATTTCAACCGGCTAGTGCGCACAATTCGTGTTTGTTGTCTGTTTTGGTTACTCGGGTTTACATGTTCAGTTACGGCGGGGAAGTGTACAATTTGTTTGGCAGCGTTGTGTGTGTCCCATAATGTTCTGCGTTCACTCAACCGTGGATGCCAATGCATTATCCATCGCAGACTTACTGAAATGAAGTTACTAATCACGTCTCTGTCTCCCTCTCTCTTTCTCTCTTTCTCTCTCTCTCTCTCTCTCTCTGATATGTAACAGAACTAAAAGTTTGTAAGCCTCCAAAGACAAATGGAGAAATTTGTAGATACAAAAGTTTGGGAACCGCTATATAGCGCGTACAGTTCGTTTCGTATAATTCGATAAACCGGTCAATTATATAGATATGTCTATCACAACTCGAATAACTCAATAATAAGATGGAGTTGCCCCCCCCCCCCCCCAGCATATCGAGTTAACCGATTACGATCAAAGTTTTAAAACAATGCTTGGAGAGTTTTAATACTTAAAGTACTTTAACGAGTTGAACCAAGTGCAGTTGGTTGGAGAGTTTATATCAACTTATTCTAATTAAACTTTCTTACTATTAGGCCGTACTTGGCCCGCGTGCAGAAGTTTGCCAATGTCGTCTGGTTTAGCAATAGCTTGCATACTACTAGTCACAGACGCCTTTTGGCTTCCATCTTCCCATCACAGCCTATTGGGTCGTTCGACGGACGATAACCCTGAATTTACTTGTTTTACTTTTTTTGTCTGCGAGTGGTGCCCCCCTTTTTTTTTTTGTGTAGTCTGGTACAGATTGTTAGGGACACACCCATTATCTTCTTGCATTAGTGTGTGTGTGTGTGTGTATGTGTGTGTGTAGCTTCTGGCACACAAGGACGATTCTGCTCTTACTTCCAAAGATCAAGGTCACGGGTCGGTATAACTCTCTCACCTTTTTTTTTTTCATTTCGGTTCTCTTTCCTTGCTCAGTGACGTGTTATTGTTTACATTTTTTGCAGTCCTACTACCACCAATGTTAAATCTCTCGGAACAGTGGTTCTCAGAGTGTTGAACACTGGTGAGTAGCGAGCTAAGTTGAAAAAAAAAAAAACAGTCAAACATTACTTAGTCAGTTATAAACAAAAATAAGTGGAGCTTTTCTTTCTCCCTAATAATAAAGAAAGATGTTTCCTAGTGGGGTCGCGAATCGCTAAAATGTGTGAACCACTGTACTTAGAATATTTCGTTGCCCATATCCGAATCATGTCTTACCATTATGGTGGACGCATTACGTCATCTTCTATATATTCATCCAGGAGTTTAACATAAATTAGGCTAATTGATATTATGTAGTTGAACCTATTGTTATCAGTGCAGTAGTGAGGGGGGGGCAAGGGGGCATCATTCCCCGGGCGCAACTCACAAAGGGGCACCAACTGGTATATTTTACATATAATATATGGTTTTCGAATTGGGGGGGGCGCTAAAAAGTTAAGCTCGCTACGCCACTGATTGTTACCGTTATTTTTTTTAAGCCGTTATATGACGAGTGACCTGTGAGACAAAGTCTGTCAGGAGTCATTAAAAGCTGAACCAGATCCTCTCTGTAAATAAATACAGCGGGGCTACAGAAAATAAAATGGCGTGCATCGTTCCCATTTAAACATCTTTTGGCGCTGAGATGAGATAACTCTGTGAGAGCTTCTCCCATTGAGCAGGTGGCGAGGGTCTGAAGTACACAGACCACTTTCAGTTTGCCGCGCTATTGTTATGGAAGCTTTTTTTTGTGAAAGGGAATGGGTTTGAAATGTAAACATGACTGGATGGAACTGTAATATTTGTATTTCTTTTTTTTTTATCTAAAGGATCTTGTAATAATTTCTGTTGTTCTTTTTTAACGTTAATTTGTTTGTTCATTTCGTCTAGTTAACTGTGCACCGTGGCTTGAAGTGCACTGTATATAAAGAACTGTGAATGTACGCATGTAAGTCTGATTATTAGGATGGGTTAAATTAATACTTTTAACAGGTAACGCCGTGAGGAATGTGTACATGGTATCGCAGATACGTCCGATAGAAGAATTCTTATAACAAACGGAACAGTCCTCTTTAGAACCCAACGATGATTTTTTTATCCGGTTTGCCGGTTGTACTTGAATTGTAATTTGATCAAATCTATGGGACAGGGGGCGCCTTGTGATGTCATTGAAATTTAAGTGTTTATGTTTTATGTAAACCCCAAACTGTTATCCTTTCACTCATCCGGCATGCTGTGAGAAACAAAAACGTTCACGTATATTTCCTCCCATGTACTGATGGATAACAGTTCGATAACCAATCGTGTGACTGTCACTGTGTAGGTAAAGTCCTTGCTGTTACCCTCAAGCATCTATGGTTTTTTTTTGTTACTTGTACGCCTCGTTAATAATGGGCAAGCTGTTTCGCTATGGGTTTAATAGAACTGGCACTTCCCCTACACTGCTGAGGAACCCCCCCTCCCTCGACCCTGCCCCCCACCCCCCACGCCACTCGGGACGCCCAGGCTGACACCCCATACGATCTTTTAGAATAATCGTAACAGCTGTTTTTGGTCAACATCATGTTTCTGAATGCGCCCGGTTCCAAGAAAACAGCTGTGACGTCTGCAGCTCGTGCCATCACGTGTGTAGGTATTGGGGTGGGGTGGAGCCTGGAGGGGTGCGATGGTGGGGTTAGGGGCGTGGGAGATGTATCTTGTTTAATGTGTCCATCCGGTCTACTGGCTGTTAGCATGGTAAAACTTTGAATACAATTTACGTTATTGATTGATTCTATGTCATTCATCCCTGCTTTGGATTTTTAACTCTTTTTAGAGCATTTTCGAAAAAAAAATGCTCTATTGTCCCCGTTTTGTCTGTCTGTCTGTCCGTCATCACCCTAGATCTCAACAACCATAAGTCCTAGACCCATGATGTATATATCATTTTGTAGGTCTTGGCCTGCCAAGAAATGACTTTTTGTCATCTCGCGATCTGACCTCTCAGGGCCGTAAAAGGGGCCTTAGTACCGTTTTTTTACTATATAAGCTATATTAATAAAGGAGCGCTATATCTCAGCAACTATAAGTCCTAGACCCATGATGTATATATCATTTTGTAGGTCTTGGCCTGCCATGTGTACATCAAAAGTTCATTTCGCGATAGGACCTCTGAGGGCCGGGCTTCAGGGCTCCTAAGGGGCTTATATATTATTTATACACCTTGTACGTTCAATAACCCGTTCGTTTGGTGCGAAATACTGCAGCACGTAGTTTCACCAAGATTTATTAAGAAACTCATCAAATGAAATAGTAAGCTTGTGTTCTGAGTTTAATTGAAAGTATCAGAGCTATGCAACAATTGACGGAGTTTTCGGACGATTAAATGACTATAATTTCGAATGTTTTCAATTATGAGTCCTATTTCAGTAACCACAAACCACTTGTAGTTAGATTTAAGAGACAATAATTTTTTTCAAATATAAAGAAACGTCTTTATAATTTATTTTTTTACAGATATATGCATTACACAATTGAATTTATAAACATTTCCAAAATTTACAAATATTTACTGAAAGATAGCATACGTACTGATACATAACATGAAAATGCGCTAACACGTCCTGTGTCCAGAATGGAACAGGCTTAATTGCTTGTTTTTTTAATTCCCTTGTTATATTTGCTGGTGTTGTTGATTATTGTTTTTTTTAAACTCTTGACACAAATGTGTATGTTATACGACACACAACGTTGAGCCTATAAATGCTGTAGTACACCATATAAAGGACACACAGAAATAAAACAAAGGGAGATAACCAGTTACCGTCAATGATGGAACAAAATATTTTTGATCGTCTCCCTTTACTTCGAATCTCGCCGCCCCCCCCCCCCCCCATTCTTCCCTGCTCTAGTGATAAAAATAGATTTGTGAACGACTTCCTCAATGCCTGGTGTCAAAAATAAACAAACTAAAAAGCAGAACCAAATAGTGACCTATATGTCAGGGCCGTTGAATGTTTTATTGTTTACACACCCGCTCCTCAACCCCCAACACCCGTCTCTCCCATTTTGTACTTACCTGTGTGACTTGTGTCGATCTATTTAAACGTGGCATGTGATCAATTCAACGTGGAGAAAGAAGGAGGAATAGTACCTCCACACTCCTGCCCTCGCCCAGTCATCGAGACCTGCTGTTCTCTTCCTCTTTACCCCCCGTGGGCCCGGGGGTGGTGAGAAATAAATAAATTCGCGAAATGTCACCGTTTCCGTTTAAACGGTACAAAGTTCAGCCTCCGTCGCCCCCCCGCCCCCATCAACACCTACCCCTCCCTCCTCTCAAGCACCCCCGCCACCCCAACATCTGGAGTTCTTGAAGTGTCAATAGTGATGAGATCACGTGTCCATCACACTCAGCGCGCTCATCCACAAGTGATCCATTTCATTTGTTAACCAGAAAAACCGTTGTGCCCTGTTGTGTTGTGTTGTGTTTATTAGAGCTGTGTTTACGGAAGTGCTCACTTGAAAGCTCAAGAGGCGGTAGAGTGGAAAGAAGGAAGGAGGAGGAGGGGGTTGGGGGGGGGGGGTCATTGCCACGGTCTTTTGTTTTATTCCGACTGTCTAAATTGCGGTATATTATTTACTAATGGTTTAAAACTGACATACAAACATCACATCTGTTTTGATCAAACCTTTAACGACATTAAATAAAATAAACCAATACATTACCAGTGATGGAATGAAACTTTTTGTTTGTGTGTGTGAGTAAAACTTGTTCTATAAGTTGGTAGAGCTCTGGGTGAATCTGGGTGATCGAATTGAACTCTCGTACTGGCCTCGCAATATATCAGTCATTGGTCCATCAGCTCGTTGCACACACACACACACACACATATATATATATATATATATACATATATATATATATATATATATACATATATATATATATATATATATATATATATATATACATATATATATATATATATATATACATATATATATATATATGTGTGGTAGTTATTGGTTTTAAAATATGATTAAGAGATGACACCGCCAACTTTGTAAGGACGTCAAATGCAGGGCGCCAGGAATTGGTGGAGGGGGGGGGAGAGCGGTGAAGACGTCACACAAAAGTAAAAAAAAAAGAATTCCCCCGGGAGGATTAATTGGTTCATTTGGGAAAGAAGGGGTGGGGCTGTGGGGAGGGGGAAGGGGGAAAACTTTAACTCAACATAATCACCACAGGGAGCTCGTTTGTGGCTCGGCTCATCCACCCGCGGGGCGTACATTGGAGGAAATTAACTGGGGGGGTGGAATGAGGTGTGAGTGGATAGAGGGCGCGGCGGGGGTTCGTTAGCGCTAAGGATCCATTTCGAAATAGCGGACAAGAAAAGATGGCCGGTCTGTTGGAAGACTTTGAATTGATCTAAAAATAGTCACTGGCTTGTAGACCTACGAGTGTAATATTTGGAAATGGAAAGGTTGTTTTTTTGTTTAAATCTTGATCCGTCTCTCTATTTGTCTATCCATCAATTTGTCGATATATTTGTCTATCTATCTATCTATTTGTCTATCTACACAGGGATATATCGTATTAGTCTTTTTATCTGTAGATAATATGCCTGTTAATATCTTTCTGTGATAGGTACACAGTTCTAAAAATGATGCACACCACACTCGTATATACTCACACATATATACCTAGTACATCACCAAGTACTCAGATTAACATTCCTTGTGGGGGGGGGGAGGGGGAGTGGCAGGGAGGTTGTAGCGTAACTAGGGCGTTGTTGACGTGGGAAAAACTTTTCATAATCTCTGAAAACTGGTTTGTTTCGTAAACATGACATAGCCTCTAATATAAATTGCTTGTCGTGATGTTATTTTATATTTTCTGTGCCGGTTATCGTGTAAGTAATTAATTGTGTAATTAATATAAAATTAAATACTTCACCGGGAAAACAATCCAACTCTTGTCTCATGATATTTTTTTTTTCCATTTCTTTTTTTTTAATTTGCCTATTTTCAAAATCATATCATGATGTTAATAAACTCCACGTTCATATGTCCTATTCAAATTCTACATTACTCTCAATGTACCCTGCTAAAGCTTTACATAGAGTTATATTCCCTTAGGTTTGATCGGTAGGTCAGGTTATTTTTGGTTTCGGAAATATCCGATTTTTTTCATGATTTTTTATGACTATTGTTTAAGTTTTTAAACTGCAATACTGCTGTATTAATTCTTTACTTTCGATTTAACGCAGAACCCACACCGCTATTATTTATATAGATTTGGCAATGCATTTTGATTGTGTGTGGAAATAACTAAGACGCTAAAATTAATATATAGATTTGTTAATATCTAAAAACAATAACATTACATTGTATTTACTTTGATGTAAATCAGGGGAGAGCACTTATGATGACTTACAAAAAAAACATCCCTTGGGGAGGGGGCTGTCCTTGTCTACATATCACTTCCTTCTTACATCGCACGGAATACAAATACAACTTACACACATATCTGCGTGTATTTCAACTTCTGTTTTTGCCCTCTCAAAAAAAAAACCACAAAAATTTCCCGCTCTTATCTGGCCTGCGTTCTGAGCATCGCAAACGTATACCATTTTTTTTTTGTTTACAAAAGTTTATGCCTGATGAACTGATGCGGGATTTTTTTTTAGTGTTTGGTTGAAATTCGTTTTCATCTGTGGAGATAAGTGAAAAACCTGGCCAATGTGAGATTATTGTTGTGTGCATGTTATTTGAAAATTCAGTTTTGGTTCCTCGGTTGAACTCCTTTTTTTTCTGCGGTGAAGATGGTCAAAAAATCCTGGCACATGTGTACCGCTGTGCTCTAGTATGTTAAAATCATTGTCATAGATTTCACACAACTTGTAATATATATATATATATATATATATATATATATATATATATATATATATATATATATATATATATATGTGTGTGTGTGTGTGTGTCTTGTGTAGGATCTTTCTTATTATGTTAAAAGTGACGCTGTATCGAACTGAACTCTGACCCCTCCACTTCCTTTATTAAAGGGGAGGGACACTCGTTGAACTAGTAACATGTTTACGTTTTATTACATTGTCGGTCAGCCGGCGCCGGACTTCGCACCCTGGATCCGCTGTTGTGTTCGATTCGGCTGATGAACTGACCGGACCCACTGGTCACTGCTGCTGGACGCTGACTCATATTTTTTTCATTCCAAAACTGTCCGTCTTCCGCTCAATCCTGCAACACTGACGCCCTGTCAGACTGGAGGCCCCGGCCCCGCAGCCCCGAGCTCTGTAGCTGCTGTCATCACTATGCGTGCCAGGAACCGCTACTCCCTGTTTGCCTGCACCCGACCCCAGGAGACGTGGTTCACGGAGACTCCCCACATTAACGGTGAGTTTGTGCCCGTGTGTCGGGTACATACTGTGTGCTGGTGTGTGGGGTAGGTACTGTGTGTCTTTATGTGCTTGACACGTGTATTTTGTTTGCATGCACGATGGTACGTCGGTTGAATGTGTGTATGTTTGTATGCTCGCTGGTACGTCTGGTGTATGCTTGCTGGTGTGTTGTTTGTATGTATATATGCACGCTGGTACGTCGGTTGAATGTATGTATGTTTGTATGCATTTTGGTAAGTCATTTGTATGTATGTATGTATCCACGCTGGTACGTCTAGTGTATGTATGTATGTATTTTATATGCATGTTGGTAAGTCGGCTGTATGTATGTATGCACGCTGGTACGTCTAGTGTATGTATGTATTTTGTATGCATGTTATTAAGTGGCTGTATGTATGTATGCACGCTGGTACGTCGGTTGTATGTATGTATGTTTGTATGCACGCTGATACGTCTGTTGTATGTTTGCTGGTGTGTTGGTTGTATGTATGTATGCACGCTAGTACGTTGGTTGTATGTATGTGTGTGTGTATGCACGCTGGTACGTCGGTTGTATGTTTGTATGCACGCTGATACGTCTGTTGTATGTTTGCTGGTGTGTTGGTTGTATGTATGTATGCACGCTAGTACGTTGGTTGTATGTATGTGTGTTTGTATGCACGCTGGTACGTCTGTTGTTTGTATGTATGTTTGTATGCATTTCGGTAAGTCGGTTGTATGTATGTATGTATGTGTGTATGCACGCTGGTACGTCGGTTGTATGTATGTATGTTTGTATGCATTTATTTGTTTGTATGATATACGTATCCGTGTGTATTAATGTATGCACTCCTGCGTACTAGTATGTATATCTATGTATGTGCCATTGATTATATATATACATATAATGTTCATGTATAAACATACGTCTGTGTTAGTGGGCTCGACTGTCCACCTGAGAGACACGGGTTCGATCCTCAGGAGCTAAAGAAATCTTTCCGGGTCCTGGTGAAAGTCCCACGAGTCCAAGTAATGTCGGCTGGGCGTTGTGCTGACCACACAATCCCGTCACATGCCGAGGTTACAGAAACAGACGAACTCTACACTCGATGGCCCGCTTTGGGCTAAGGGCACTAGACATGTTTGACCCATCTGGAGGAGACAAAAGGCGATCCGTATAATTTGATAATGATATTTTTTTTCCTTCAATTTTCTACATACATACAATTTTTTTTGTGTGCTATAAAATTACAAACATATATACATGTATATATATATATATCGAGATATAACCAAGGTTCGAACCCAGGACCTCCAGTTTGTCATTCAAGATCTAAATACCGCAGAACCTGCCTCCTCCATTTTTTCGCTTGCCATATTTAAACCCACATAACATGTGTATGTACATTTAACAGCATGTATATTTGCATATATAAATATTTCCGAATCGGGACGCCGGCAAGCGGCCATTAATGTTGTAACAGGATGCGGTGGTTTTATTACTTCCCTTCATGCGCAGACGTGACTTGTGGCCCGCAGACGTGACATGTGGCCAATGTTCCCTCTAAGCTGAGCGCGTGAGCGATCGCTCACACGTATTCAGAGAGTCGCTCATCCTACACGTACGATCGCTCACTCCGACGGACGACATCGCTTTAAATCGCTCACAAAATTTTGGCCTCAAACAAAAGTGTCGCTCAGAGATAAAATTTCTTGCTCACTTCATACCACACGTAAGAGGGAGCATTGCTTGTGGCCCGGCGTATGCCACCCTCGGGGCGTACATTATTACTTTACTTATAAGGTTTATTAAGATGGCCGATCTCATCAAATGCGTCTTTTCTTCTAAAAATAGAATCGGGAGGGAGAAAAAAAAACGTTACGGTTTCCTTCAAAATGATATGGCTTCTGGGCTGATGTGGAAACCTTGTAAGTGGAATGTGGCCTGTCACAGGTCTGGGGTGGGAGATGGTGTGAGGGGGGAGGGGGAGGGGCACACAGCTACTTCATCGATAACTTAGTGGAAAATTTAGACCCTAGAACAATTTCATTAATTTCCACCACCCCCCTCTTTTATATAAAAACGTATGCATACATGTATTTCCACCTACCTTTATATATTCACTTATGTATACATGTATTTCCACCTCCCTTTATATAAACACGTATGTATACATGTATTTCCACCTCCCTTTATATAAACAACTATGTGTGTACATACAGTACCGAGAGAAAGAAATTAACTGGGGAATTGTGGGTCGATGCTACTCGTGGTGGAACAGATGTCGTCAGCACTTCGAGGGAAGAAGGGGGGGGGGGCGTCAGTCGTGGGTGTCGGTAGTGGGGAATGTTAATGAGAGGGTAAAACTGTTTCCATAACGGGGGCCGGTTGTACGCCATCGAGCGGGTGGGGGGGGGCGGTTCGTTTGTTTTCATTCACGCCCGCTGGTGAGCGCATTTGATCTGAGAAGGGGGCTGTGGGCCTGACACTATTACCAACTTAGTGAGCGCCTTTCTCCCCTCCCCTACCCACCTGTCCGCCAACCGCCAAACCGATTATGTGACGGTGTGGCGATATCAATGTCAAATTTAGTTCTTTCTCTCTCTCTCTCTCTCTCGACACCTCGTGGTCTTGTTGTCGTCATTCAATTGGCGTGTCACGTCACGGCTGGTGGGGGGGGGGGGGGGGGAGCTCGCTAAATATAGTGACATACTTGGGACGGCTGCTCAGTCTATTTCTGTCTTTGCTCTACGCAGGCACGCACGTGTCAAAGAGTAGACATGTGTGTGTTCGGGGTGTCTGTCCCCTGAGGTATCGGTGCCGATGTTATTCTGTGTTTATCACACGTTGTTGGGTGTTTAAAAACTTCCAGGACGCGTGGCGACACATCACGTGTGTTCATTCGGAATACCTCTGGTACATGAGTGTGTTAAAAAAAAAGTGTTTATTGTACAGTGCTAGAAAGAAAATGTGCTTTATACTTCATGAAAATATAGGTTAGGCCGAGAGAGTAGTTTTGTGGCCTTCCGTTCGTGACCCCTCCCACCCACCCCCCGAAGCCCTCCTCCCCCAATGTCAGTAATGATCTTTCTTTTTTTTTCACTCATTAACCTATGACCCTGTTAACCGATGACCCTGTTAACCTATGACCCTGTTAACCGATGACCCTGCGACTTTGCCTCCGGCCCTCGCTCAGTCTCGTTTTTTGTCAAAGAGTGACACAAGTCCGTTAACATGGAGCATGTTGCGACCCACAAAGTCACATGATGTAAATTACACAGAATGCGCATCGTCAATTTGAAATGGGGTTTGCCCCCCCCCCCCGAAACCGCCATATTTATGTATTATTATGTTGTGTATCTTATCAATATTTAGGTGCTAAACTTTTTAGAAGAAGAATAACACAAATGGCGTCCATTTTTTTTTAAAACATCGTCAAATGACTTTTTTTTTTTAAATAACGATGCTATATTGTGTGTGTGTGTGTGTGTGTGTGTTGTATATATCTTCTGTGTTACGTGGTGTGTTAACAAATTTCAAGAATGATGCGTAACTTTTTCGTTACACGTCGTGTCTTAGAGAGCCAGTCACGCTGGTTCTCAAGACTGTTTATTTCAGCGTCACACTCTGCGATTGGTCGTCGTTGAGCTTATGCTACGTCACGTACCACTGTAATGGTGTCATGTCACGTGGGAGCCACGTCATTATCTCTGCTAAACCTGCTTACGTGATTGGACAAGGTTTACATCTCTAGCAAGGGCTAGTTTTATAATAATAATAATAAACCCTTTTAATCTGAGATTATTATTATTATTATTTTGTACACATGTGTATTTCTATTGGTGTATTTTGTCAGCTGCGTGTCTCTGTCACCGCTATATTTGTGTACAAGATAGTGGAGGGAATATTGCTTGGCCGCATCGGGGGTTGGGGGGGTAATAACAATGGGTATGGGGCGGTAAAAAAATAGCTTTGTTTAGTTTATATGCACTTTTCATTTATGAAAGAGGGCGCCATGAGTTTAGCATTGCACATGGGCGCCTAACAAGGAAAGGGGGCGCCGAAATAGCTTTTGTTGGATTTTTTTCACTTTTCATTTTCGAAGGAGGGCGCCATAAGAACAACCTAGCACAGGGCGCCTCGCTAGCTAGTTACGACTGTGTGCGTGTGTATGTGATGTTATATCATTGTTATTATCTTTGACCTAGCATGACCTTGATGAGGATGACAGTGAAATCCCTTTCCTTCGAGACATCAAAGTCCTGTCACGGGAAAAGAACGTCTCACTGTCATGTGCTCCACTCGACACCTCCCCCCCCCACCCCTTCGCCTACCCCTGAGCCGTCTCACTCCTGTTTCTGCGTGTGACCTTTTTCACCCAGTAGCTTTGCTTGCTATAATGTATACATGTTGCAGTACATTAGGCCAGGTTTTTTTGAGGGCTAAAAACTTTTGAACCGTGTCACGAGCACATCTTTGGCATTCACGTTTGTACCGGTTTGGCCAATGCACTCACAGCGGCATCTGTTCCTTAAGTTGCCAGATAATCTTTTTTTTTTAAATTAATGATTTAAAAAAAAACCAACTACAAAGAAATATCCTTCATGGCCAGTTTGGTCAAACACCGAACACACACACACACACAGTCTGACACATACCTGTCCCTGTCCACTTCCACTTCTAGTTAATATGTGTGTGTGTTTATTTTATTATTTTTTTAGAGCATTTTCGAAAAAAAATGCTCTATTGTCCCCGTTTTGTCTGTCTGTCTGTCCGTCATCACCCTAGATCTCAACAACCATAAGTCCTAGACCCATGATGTATATATCATTTTGTAGGTCTTGGCCTGCCAAGAAATGACTTTTTTTCCATTTCGCGATCTGACCTTTAAGGGCCGTAAAAGGGGCCTTATAAAGTACCGTTTTTTACTATATAAGCTATATTAACAATGGAGCGCCCTATATCTCAACAACAAAGTCCTAGACCCATGATGTATATATCATTTTGTAGGTCTTAGCCTGCCATGTGTACATCTATAGTTCATTTCGCGATAGAACCTCTGAGGGCCGGGCTTCAGGGCTCCTAAGGGGTTTATATATTATATATATGGCCCCATTCTACACCTTGTACGTTCAATAACCCATTCATTTGGTGCGAAATACTGCAGCACGTAGTTTCGCCAAGATTTATTAAGAAACTCATCAAATGAAATAGTAAGCTTGTGTTCTGAGTTTAATTGAAAGTATCAGAGCTATGCAACAATTGACGGAGTTTTCGGACGATTAAATGACTACAATTTCGAATGTTTTCAATTATGAGTCCTATTTCAGTAACCACAAACCACTTGTAGTTAGATTTAAGAGAAAATATTTTTTTTTTCAAATATAAAGAAACGGCTTTATAATATTTTTTTTACAGATATATGCATTACACAATTGAATTTATAAACATTTCAAAAATTTACAAATATTTACTGATACGTACTGATACATAACATGAAAATGCGCTAACACGTCCTGTGTCCAGAATGGAACAGGCTTAATTGCTTGTTTTTATAATACAAATTTTACTGATTATATGTTTTACTGAATCAAGCTTTTTCTGACAAAATTATTTTTGTTTTAATGATGTTATATTGCGCAATTAGGGGATATTTGTGAAGTTGAGCTGGTTTGACCATCTCAAGCAGTGTAAAAACCCATCTTTTGACTGTCATTTTAGAATAGTTGCTGTGAATGTATATATGTGTTTCACTGTATTGTATATGTATGTATATATGTTTCACTGTATTTCTTGTATATATATATATATATATATATATATATATATATATATATATATATATATATGTGTGTGTGTGTGCGTGTGTATGTATGTGTTTCACTGTATTTCTTGTATATATATATATATATATGTATGTGTTTCACTGTAATTCTTGTGTGTGTATGTATGTATGTGTTTCACTGTATTTCTTGTGTGTGTATGTATGTATGTGTTTCACTGTATTTCTTGTATATGTATATATATATATGTGTGTGTGTGTGTATGTTTGTGTTTCACTGTATTTCTTGTGTGTGTATGTATGTGTTTCACTGTATTTCATAGTTTGCCGTTTATTGTTTTTGTGCCCCCCGGCCAACACTGCTGTACGGGGTACGCCCCTGTTGAAACACTGGGCTGTGGCAGGGTTCATTAACCTCACAATCGACCTATCGCACGCTCCTGAGATTTATTTGTGTAATTCCCGATGACAAGTCCGGTTTGGGTGGGGGGGCGTGGAGGTGAGGGGAGAGTAAAAACCCCGACCTAGATTCCCCATTGATCGGTTGGCGATGACGTCATGACTTGACTCGTACGTGAACCCGTCGCTGCTCGCTCTGAATGGGGGAGAGGAGGTGGGGGGTGAAACAGCTGGGGGATGGGGTAGAGGTGTGTGTGTGCTGGCTACCAGGTTGACCACACTGACCCAGCCGTGAGCAGCGCCGTGGCTGATTCACGTTTTTTTAGGGGTGACGCTGTGCGTGTTTCCCGCCTCGAGCATGTAAGATCCGTGTGGTGAGAACGCGTCGACAGTCTATGGTGTGTGGGCGTGTGTTTGTGTGTGTGTGCTGCTGGATGAAATTAAACAGAACCCCCCCCCCCCTTTTTCCAGTGATATATGTGTGGAAGCGTGAGCGTCGACAGATCGTAAGGGAGGGGAAGCCTACGGCCAGAGCTATAGATGAAAGGGGAGTTGGACATCAACCGACCTTTTTCTTTTTTCTCGTATGAAATTGGTGTGGGGGGGGGGGTAGTGGGGGAATGAATTGTTCCCCTCCACCCCCGCCCTTTTTTTAAAG
>JAGDYQ010000029.1:780634-785634 GCA_021962125.1 Bulinus truncatus
TGCTGAGTCTCGTCCGTGTTGTTATAAATGTAAATATATGCGTACGCTGAGTCTCGTCCGTGTTGATATAAATGTAAATATATGCGTATGCTGAGTCTCGTCCGTGCTGTTATAAATGTAAATATATGCGTATGCTGAGTCTCGTCCGTGCTGTTATAAATGTAAATATATGCGTATGCTGAGTCTCGTCCGTGTTGTTATAAATGTAAAACTTTTATTCTCGGCTGGTCTGTCGCCATCTACACTTGAGGACCGCTGCAATAGTATGCTGGTCATGCGCGTTCATTCCAGCAGGATAAGCATTTCTTAATATATATTTTTAGAGCATTTTCGAAAAAAAAATGCTCTATTGTCCCCGTTTTGTCTGTCTGTCCGTCCGTCCGTCCGTCCGTCATCACCCTAGATCTCAACAACCATAAGTCCTAGACCCATGATGTATATATCATTTTGTAGGTCTTGGCCTGCCAAGAAATGACTTTTTTCCATTTCGCGATCGGACCTCTCAGGGCCGTAAAAGGGGCCTTTGTACCGTTTTTTACTATGTAAGCTATATTAATAAAGGAGCGCTATATCTCAGCAACTATAAGTCCTAGACCCATGATGTATATATCATTTTGTAGGTCTTGGCCTGCCATGTGTACATCAAAAGTTCATTTCGCGATAGGACCTCTGAGGGCCGGGTTTCAGAGCTCTTAAGGGCTTATATATTATATATACACCTTGTACGTTCAATAGCCCGTTCATTTGGTGCGAAATACTGCAGCACGTAGTTTCACCAAGATTTATTAAGAACCATCAAATGAAATAGTAAGCTTTGTGTTCTGAGTTTAATTGAAAGTATCAGAGCTATGCAACAATTGACGGAGTTTTCGGACTATTAAAACCATTTATAATTTCGAATGTTTTCAATTATGAGTCCTATTTCAGTGACCACAAACCACTTGTAGTTAGATTTAAGAGAAAATGTTTTTTTTTTCAAATATAAAGAAACGTCTTTATAATATTTTTTTTACAGATATATGCATTACACAATTGAATTTATAAACATTTCCAAAATTTACAAATATTTACTGAAAGATAGCATACGTACTGATACATAACATGAAAATGCGCTAACACGTCCTGTGTCCAGAATGGAACAAGCCTAATTGCTTGTTTTTTCTTAATCTCTATCTCGTGTGTGTGTGTGTGTGTGTGTGTGTACTCTTTGTGACGTTACTTAATAATTCACACGAGGGGGTGACAACGCGAGGGTCTTATAATGTTCCTGCTTCGAAACTGTTAAATTGTAATGGGTGATTTTTTTTTTTTGTCAATCTCTTTTGACTTAGTGTGTGCATTTCTTTGTACGCGCGTGTGTGTGCTGTTCAAAGTTGCTGGCCCACACAACCAGGAAGTAGATCTAGAGTTGAATGTCAACAAAACATAACAATCCGGTGGCCGGTGTTTATAATCAAAAGCCAGTCAGCCCCCTGCATTCTGAGCTCTTTCTTTTTTCTTCCCGTGAACTTTTACCTCGATGTGTGTGTGTGTGTGTGTGTGTTAGGATCTTTTCCTCTGCTACATTGCATACACAGACATTGTTGCAGATTGACATTGCCGATTTTTCTGTACAATAGCATACCCCAAACATTGTTGTAGGTTGAAAGTGCCAGAAAGATCTTTTTCTTTTCTCTCTCTCTCTCTCTCCCCCCCCCCCCAGTTAGGGCTCCACTTGGTCTTTTTACTCTGCATGTACCCGATGCTCTGCGCTTCTCTCTGGTGGTGATATAAAGCTATTTATAACTAATTGTATAGTAAACCAGAATTTATTTCATATCGAAAACAAGCATTTGCAATTTATAAAAACAATATCGCGTTTCGATTGCTACCTGTCAGCCTTTTTGTTCACTCGATCAAGATGTTAGACATTTAGAAAACTCATTTCGTAAACAGGGCTCTTGAACTTGAGAATGAGAACCACTCACAGCGACGCACCTAACCCTTCCTTTCCACTCCCACCCCCAACACACACACACACACTCGTCCTTGCTATCCCCATCGGTCGCCACCTTTCAATTTGTTCCAGAAATGTATTTTTCTGTCATCAAAAGACCGCGTCCATTAACTTAAGAGTGCGAACAACCGAGGGAAGCAGACGACAAACTGAAGGAGTTGTGCGCGAAATAAATATTTACACCTTCTTACCGTGGGCTCGGGTAACCACAGTAGTCCCTCGCAGCCACGAGCCACCAACACCACCACCACCATCCAAGGGTATACGAAACCTTCGAGTGCTCAACATGACGGAGGAATGCGCGCGCTGAAGGAAATTTTTCGTGCCAAGTGAAGTAATCTCTTTTTATTTATATTTTTTTTTACCCTCATCAGACGGAAACCGGTTTTTTAAACTCTCATTAGCTGGAAACCGTTTTTTTTGTACTCTCGTGAAGAGCGATTTCTTTTTTTTTACCTCTTTTGAGAGCATTTTCGAAAAAAAATGCTCTATTGTTTTTTATCGTTTAATGTTATGAGCCGTAAATTTGAACGTGTTTCTTTCATGCATTGACCTGTTTTAATTAGTTATTGACTTTAGTTAATAACATAAACTTGCTTCCTTTTTGAAGACAAGAGCTTGGATTGGGGGGGGGGGGAGGGGGGGAGTGGATTCTAGCGGCAATATTGTTTTGTACCTCTTGAACCCGCGGCTATAACCAAAGCTACCATTTAAAAAAAAATTAAAATGCGCGTAATGGTTTGCAGGCTTATATTGTGCATATCTGTACCGTTCGGTGATGCAATGCACATGGAGGCAGAACACGACATCCCCCTCCTCTTCCCATAGTACCATATCTTCTCCATATATTTCATATACACGTGTGTGTGGGTGGGTGGGGGGGGGGTAACATATGACAGGGCCGTTTCACGAACATGGCAGAATCGTCTGCCGCGCTACCCAACTGCATTTAATGGCGCGAACTTATCTTTGTTCTATTTTATCATAACTTTTCAATTTGGCGCGGTTCATTTTTCAGGCAGACTGTTACCGTAGGGGGAGGGGTTCAGGGGGCACAATAATATTTTGTACAATTTTTTTGACTAGCTGAAGCTTGGTTTTTTTATGTTTTACTGAAACGAGTCTCCATGTTAATCTGCAGTTGACCACCGGTCAATGATGTGATTGATGGTCACACGATTCTCCGCTTCCTTATCCCTGTCATATTGTAAATTTTCTTTTTTTTTTCTCTGTGTTTTTGTTTTTCTCTATTGCTTGACTCGAACTACTTTAACTGGCCTACATTCATGAACTACTTAAACTGACCTACATTCATGCAACATTGCGAAATGTGTTCCTCCGTTTTCTTAGACAAAATGTCATCATTAGTAATGGAAAGGGAGGGGGTTGCGCGCGCTGAGAGCCTGAAAAATAAAAAATCAGTTCAAACTGACCAGTGAAACTTATTTGTAAAAGTTTATTTTTTTTTAGATTAAAAATGTTTTGAAATGTTCATCTGAAACTTTGTTCATTATGTCCCCCGCACATTTTGTTCATTATGTTTCCTGCACAATTTGTCTTTCATAACTTTTAACCACTTTTGTACTGTCTGTCCACTTTCTCCTCTGTGACATTCCTTTTTTTTTCAAGTTAATCGGTCACCGGACCCCCATGAGGGTCAGTAGGTCACCATGACATGACATCGGAGATCTGTTAATGAGGCCGATATTTTGTGACGTTCAGTATTCGAATTCCCATCTGTCACACCGACATCCAGACTGTGCTCACAGAGATGTCAATTATTGGCTAATTGTTTCCGTGTTAATTAGGCCAATTTGGAAACTAAACTTTATGTTATCTTTTTATTTCCCGTACCCCAGTACTCGCCCCCCTCCCTCACTTACTCCAGTACTCGCCCCCTCCCTCACTTACTCCAGTACTCGCCCCCACCCTCACTTACTCCTCCAGTACTCGCCCCACCTTCCGTTACTCCAGTACTCGCCCCCACCCTCACTTACTCCTCCAGTACTCGCCCCCTCCCTCACTTACTCCTCCAGTACTCGCCCCCACCTTCCGTTACTCCAGTACTCGCCCCCGCCCTCCGTTACTCCAGTACTCGCCCCCTCCCTCACTTACTCCTCCAATACTCGCCCCCTCCCTCACTTACTCCTCCAGTACTCGCCCCCACCCTCACTTACTCCTCCAGTACTCGCCCCCTCCCTCACTTACTCCTCCAGTACTCGCCCCCACCCTCTCTTACTCCTCCAGTACTCGCCCCCTCCCTCACTTACTCCTCCAGTACTCGCCCCCACCCTCACTTACTCCTCCAGTACTCGCCCCCACCTTCCGTTACTCCAGTACTCGCCCCCACCTTCCGTTACTCCAGTACTCGCCCCCACCCTCACTTACTCCTCCAGTACTCGCCCCCTCCCTCACTTACTCCTCCAGTACTCGCCCCCCACCCTCACTTACTCCTCCAGTACTCGCCCCCACCCTCACTTACTCCTCCAGTACTCGCCCCCACCCTCACTTACTCCTCCAGTACTCGCCCCCACATTCCGTTACTCCAGTACTCGCCCCCACCTTCCGTTACTCCAGTACTCGCCCCCCCACCCTCACTTACTCCTCCAGTACTCGCCCCATCCCTCACTTACTCCTCCAGTAATCGCCCCCACCTTCCGTTACTCCAGTACTCGCCCCCGCCCTCCGTTACTCCAGTACTCGCCCCCCACCTCACTTACTCCTCCAATACTCGCCCCCTCCCTCACTTACTCCTCCAGTACTCGCCCCCACCCTCACTTACTCCCTCCAGTACTCGCCCCCTCCCTCACTTACTCCTCCAGTACTCGCCCCCGCCCTCCGTTACTCCAGTACTCGTCCCCACCCTCACTTACTCCTCCAGTACTCGCCCCCACCTTCCGTTACTCCAGTACTCGCCCCCACCCTCCGTTACTCCAGTACTCGCCCCCACCTTCCGTTACTCTAGTACTCGCCCCCACCCTCCATTACTCCAGTACTCGCCCCC
>JAGDYQ010000029.1:788134-815893 GCA_021962125.1 Bulinus truncatus
TCTCTCTCTCACTCACTCTCTCTCTCTCTCTCTATCTATCTATCTATCTCTCTGTCTCTCCCCCCCCCACACACACTCACCAATGCACACTTAAACACAGTGGTCACCCCCCCCCCCCTCCTTCTCGATGTCTCGTTCATTCTCCGAGATAGTGATTCTCTCTTGCTGATTTCCATTCGACTCACCCGCGTTACTGTGATGAAGGTTACACACACACTGACACAATAACGCGCGCGTGCGCGCACCATATCACCGCCGCCTTTCGTCATCCGAGGGTACGAGTTGAAGGGCGGAACGTGGCGCCCCTCTCTTGACGATTAGCGCCAGTTTAACCTGCTCCCCCTCACTTAACCCCCCCGCATTCCTCGCGTCTGGAATCAACATATTTCTGTAATGGGCGTCATTGTTAGGATAATTATTGGCCAGATTTCGAACACTTTGACTGGCAAACTGCCAGCATTGAAATAAAAAAACAATACGAGACTGTTCAAGAAAGTGTGTGTGTTTGTCGTTGTTGTTGCCATTTCTTGCTCTATTCCAGTACAGTTGATTCTATGCGGTATTGTATGGTGAAAGTTCCTTCCAACGTCTCCCGATGTGCCTTCATGGCCATTGCACTTATCGGTTATGGTGGTTTGGAAAGAAGGACACCATGAGCACCGTTCTATACTGGTTTATAGGGTGTAAAAAAAATCAAAATAAAATCTGGTCCTAACATGGGCTTCACTGATTATGTATTTTTTTCTTAATTCCCTTTTCCCACTCCATGTTTTCTTTGTTTTTGTTTTATAATACATAATGAACCCCCACCCCTCAATACAATCTCAATAATTTGTTACAAAAAAAATAATAGAATGGAAATAATTGATTAGACATTTATAGAAAGTATTGCATAGTGAGCTTCACCCCTTCCCCCTCCCCCTACCAATACATCTATGGTACTTCCCCTCCCTTTACTTCCCAAACTTTAAAAAAAAGTTTCCCTAAAAACGTAAAGAGACTTTGAAGGGTACCCCATATGCTCCCTCTAAGCTGTTCGCGCGCACAAATTTCACAGAACTCGCTGACTTGTATCATAACAAAGCGCATAACTTTTGCTGTTGTTTTATGCCACATATAGCACATTGTTGGGTTAAGCTGCAACACCAAATATCAACTTACTTGCACACAGTCTTCGGTAAATTTGTGTCTGAGATGTTCTTTTATATATATATATATATATATATATATATATATATATATATATATATATATATATACATGTGCATGAGAGATACAGGGGTAGCAACTGCTGCTCGCTCTAAAGATGACGAGTTTTTCTCGAGTTACTTCTCTTTGGCTTTATCTCACTCAACGAAAATTTGTTTTTAAACACCCTAAGAATTCTGTTTTGTTTTTGTTCACGAGTCTGTATGAAAAGGTGATGTTATTATGTACGTACATCATTAGAATAAAAATAACGTTTTAACTTGTATTCACTGTTACAATCTAATAGGACGATAACTCACAGGAAGGAAAAACAAATGACCGATTGAAGATTTTATATTTTTAAGCCGGACTAGCCGAACCCATGTTTACTGTGGGTCAGGCCAGTTTGACTTCAAACGCTTCAATTAATAGTGTTAAACACATAATATAAAGGAAGGATTTATCAGTACATGTAAGATCTTGGGGGCCCCTGGGAAGGGGGTGGAGCGGGCCAACGGCATATTCTTGAGCCGAGAGACAATATGCCCCACCCACAACTGTCACTACTGTCTTTTTGACCCCCCCCCCCCAGCCGGGCGGTAACAAGTTGAACTCGTCCAATAAACCCCCTACTTCTCTGGATTATCCATCTTTCAGCGTGTCACAGTGCCGAACCTAGGGATTTTTGGGCCCGGGGGGGTTGGCCTTTTTGGGGACCCCTGCATTTTGACATTCGACACCATGCCATGAGATAATGTACCTAATATTTAATGTAAAAAATGTGTGGGGGCCCTCATCAATCTGGGGCCCGGGGGGACTTTGGAAATTGGACACCATCTCCCCCCCACCACCCTAGGTACGCCTCTGGTGTGTCATACTTCTGTCACTGTAGTTAATCAATATCTTCATCTTGTCCAACTTTGAAAAAAAAAGTGTTATTATTAATTCCCCCCCCCTCCCCCTCAGTTGTTTCCACATTAATTTGTCTGTAATGTCAAGCAGTGCAGTTGATTTAATATGTGCTGTATAAAATATGTATCTTTACATCAGTATTATCTCTTACAAAAGACTATGCATAAATCGTAAAGCCATCAATACAGAATTCATGTTTAAGCTTTAATTTTTTTTTAACGATTCAGTGTCACACGAGTTCACATGCAACCTACACAAAGGGTGGGCAAACGTTGTTGGTCCGCGGGCCACAGCGGGTTCTTAAACTTGACGGAAGGGCCGGACCTGGACCGGATGGGGTGGAGTATTTATACAACAAGAAAAATATTTAAATGCCAACGTAATTGATTTGTGCCGGGGGGGGGCAATAGATCGCGGGCCCGGATCAAACTGCCTGACTGTACAGATTTGACCAGCGAGCTGTAGAGTCTGTTCCCCAAACAGTACATATATTGAGTCTCCTAAGCAGTGTTTGAAGCAGTTGTATGTTTACATTATTAACTCGCCATAGAAAATGACATAATTTACGTCTGTTTCCCCCCCCCCCCTTTTTTTCCCTCCCAATCGTGTTCAACATAGTACCAGGTCTTGGATCAATGCTGGAGACCACCTGACGATGGAAACAACAGCATTTCCCCTCTCCCCCCCTCCCCTCCCGAGTCCCCCGCCCAACACTTGAATTAGCAAGTCTGATTATTCTATTGCTGGTAATGTAATGGCCGGTCGGTGTTTTATAGAGCAACTGTCTTTCTTATTACCCAGACCATTGGCCAACTGGGACGTCGTCTCTCTCCCTCTCTCCCTCTCTCTCTCTGTCTCTCTCTCTCTCTCTCGGTTTCCCCTCTGACTACGTACTCCTCTGTCTTTCTGCTTCTCTTTCTTTCCGCCTCTCTTTTCTTCCTCACTACCTCTCTCTGTTATTATTTCTAAGTTTAATTTGATCGTCTGCAAAAAAAAAAGCGGAAAGATTGAAAAAAATCGATTGCTTCCCTTGAAATGTAAAGTCTAAAGTTTGAACTGGCTGTAGTGTTGCCGCGGTGAATGTAAACTTTATATACGCGTGTGTCCTTCTAAATAGGTGCACATTATTGCCATTTTGATCGTATTAACGGTCATCACCATCATCATCACTATACATATCTCCGTTATCATCTTTAGTCTATCGTTATCATCATATTTATCCTGGCACCATTAACATTGACACACAACCATCATCATCACCGTCGTCGTCTAAATAATCATCACCGCCATCTTCACTATCATTATCGTCATAATCATCGTCACTATCGTCATCATCAGTTGTGGAGATGGGGCATTTCATGTCTGAATACACACATATACTTACATACATGCATACACACACACACACATACGTCATACATACACACGTTAAGTCCACATGTGTGTTATGTGCTCCTTTTTTATATCTCCCTGCATCGTGTATATTATAATTATCACCTGATAACTCGATCCAGTTTGTATTGTGTGACCTGACCTCGGCTGTAACATTGATATTGATTGATAATGTGTCACGGCTGTAGCATCGATATTAATTGATATGTCACAGCTGCCTCGCTACCCCCCCCCCCCCCCGCCAATTATTTCCTGTGATCATTGACAAATATTCCTTAAGGAAACGACACAGCGTGGATATTGTGACACAGGGTCATTACGCCGTGACAGTTTGCACCTGGTGTCTCACACCTCGCCACACCAGGTGTGACATAATGGATAATTGGACAAAGCAAATGGAGAGGGAGGAGGGGGGGTGAGTTAACTGTTGTGTAATCGTCTGCTGCTCGCCGCTGTTGTTTTAAACTCCCCTGTTTATTTGTTGGAAAAATGTGCCTATTCCCGCCTTTAATGTACGTTGCGCGTTTGTCGTTGTTATTTTATTAAATACATTTTATTTATTTTTTTTAATTTCTGAGGCTTTGAAGTGATAAATCAACAAAACAGTATGAACCACTTCCGACAGACTGTCATAGTGACGAGCGGCAGGCCCGTAGCCAGGAATATTGGATTGGGGGGGCCGAAGACATTTTCGGGGGGGGGGGCGAAGATATTTTTTTCGGGGGGGGGGGGGGTGTGCCGAAGAAATGATCGGGGCAGATCTAGACAACTTTGACGGGGGGGGGGGGGGCAAAACTATTTTCATTGTTAAAAATTGGTCTTAGAACTAAAAATATTTAGATAATTTAATGATGTATTACATAAACTTGCGATAACGGGGGGGATGGGCCCCCCGTCCCCTCCCCTAATTCCGCCCCTGGTGGGGTAGAAGAAATGTTCGGGGGGGGGCGAAAATAAAGGCGCGAAGCGCCGAAAGCTTGCGAACGGAGAGGAAATTTTTTGCAGTTCCATATCTGGAATGGTGCATTTTAGTACCGATTGTTTAGCTATTAATTAGAAATATATAATTTTAACTACGTTTTAATAATGCATGGCATGTTGCAGTTTTGTTAAAAATAATTTAAATAGTAAAGAGTTTTAATGATAAAAATTTATTGAGGCTGAGCAATTTCTGATTCCTGTTATAAATATATTGTCCAATAATTCTGCTACACAATTGTTACATAATAGATACCTGATTTATATTATTATACTGTTTGTTTAACGTACAATCCGTGAAGAACGACAAAGATGCATGAATAAAGCTTAGCTATTTGTGTGATATTTCTTATAAAATATTGAAAACAAAGAACAGATCTATCAACAAAAACAGTCGCAATTACTCAATTTAAAATAAAATTAATTCTGCTAAAAAGTAAATTCGCAAATTAAATAACATCACTCAGAAATCACGGAGTTTGTATTTATTATTTTATTATACATATGTATAAAAGTGAAGTCAGAATTCAATGTTATTTTATTAACTTATTTAAGTTGCTAGTTGTCCTCAGAAGATATCAATTTATAAAACTATTACAAGGTTGCGAACAGGCCCATCGACAGAAATTTCAGGCTCTGGGCTGATATTAATATTTTAAAAAGCACTGAATTTACCTAAAAACGCTTCAGCATTCATATTGTCAAATCTTTTTCAAATGCAAGCAGGAAAAGATTGCTTAGACGCTTTTGTAACATTTATCTGCGATATGGGGGTGAGCATTCGTGTGAGGGTTGAGAAACTGCTCTCACACACGGCTGTTGAAGCACCAAATGTCAATGCTGCCCAAAATACCCAGAAGTGAACATCAATAAGATTCAATCTTTTATGCCCAAAAATGAGATAAGCTATATATGTAAGTAAAATAGCCTGAATGATTGCCAAAATATAAACTTCTAAGTTTTTATTATTATTGATGTATTAAACAAAATAATTGATGTTTTATAGCCGTTATTATTAAAATTGTGTCAAAAAACTCAAATCATGCACGGGGGGGCTCAGTCCCCCCTATCCCCCCTCTGGCTACGGGCCTCACGAGCGGGTGAGTGGATTCATGACAGACACGGACACACTGTTTAATGGCATGCATGCGATTTGCTTGGTATTTCTTTTTTTTTTGTTTTGTTTTCATTTTCGCGCCCGGAGATGGACAATCGTCTGCATTATTTAATCTGTGTTTATTAGAGCTTTGGACGCTAGTGTGGTCAGATCGTCTGGTAGTCACACACACACATACACAATCACAGTCTGTTTTCATTACACACAAAGTCTGTGTTCATCACACACACACACACACACACACACACAATTTGTGTACATTACGCGCGCACACGCACGCACACACAGTCTGTGTTCATTACAAACACACTATATGTGATCATTACACACACACCAGAGCACAGTATGTACACAACACACATACCACTGTCCTGACATGACATTGCGTCGTCTACATCGCCGTGTAGCCTACCACTATTAACTGCCCTCCAGCACGTCTCGTTGTGTGACGGGGGAATGTGAGGCCACCGCTCGTCTTTTTTTTATTATTATTACTTCCTCTCGCCACGAGTTTTTTTTTTTATTTACGAGGGAAAAAAAATAACGGGGTCGCAGTTTTGTTACGGTTGAGTGCATTAGACCTGACGATGCTCTAGTTAACTGATAGCGGGAAATCACATGGCGTGTGTGTGTGTTTCGTAGAAAGTAAGATATAAAAAAACATCTGTATATCCAGTGAATGTAAAAAAAAAAAACTGCACTGGTTCATTCCGGTTAACCGCACTTTGGATATACGAATGTTGGCTTTAACAAAAAAGATATGACTGTTTTATTTACACAAGTGTCTTTGTGTAAGTCTGGATAAATATTACCGCTGTAAGTTCTACAGTTATTCTGAAGGGAATGTGTGTTCTATAACATATGGAATTTTTTATTAATCTGTGTCTGATATATGTAAAATGATCCTAGTATACAATATAGACCTACACTGACTTACAAGTTAGAAAAAAAATATATTTTGCGTGCGCTTGTTTGTGTGTGTGTGTGTCTATAAAATAGAACTTAACCACTCGGATCAAGCTCGTATTGAGCTCATTGGGTTTTCATTTCATCTCATTGTGCCGGAAACTCCGGTCTCTAGAATCAGTACACTGTCTGTGATTGGATGATATATATATATATATATATATATATATATATATATATATATATATATATATACTTAGGAAGTAATCTAAAAATTTCTATAAATTATTTTATGGTTTACTTTACAAGCACGTGAGTAGTGAAAGTATCGCTATTATACCAACTTCTATTTTGTTTTTTTCCCCCCAAGTTTTTCCTAATTCATGTGATATGTGATGATTTGTGATATATATATATATATATATATATATATATATATATATATATATATATATATATATATACAAACATACAGTGGATTCCGCTTAATGGGGACACCGCTAAGTTGGGACAGCCGCTTATTTGGGACAAATCTCAAAGTAACCAAACCAAGAAGCCAATAGTAAATTCGTATGTTTAATTGGGACAGCCGCTTATTTGGGACAAAAGCCTCGGTCCCGATGTGTCCCAATTAAGCGGAATCGACTATATATATATATATATATATATATATATATATATATATATATATATATATATATATATATAAGTGTGTGTGTGTGAACATTATAATGTTCTAAACAATTCAGTGGATTTCGTTTTTCACCCAATGCATTGGTTCATGTTCTAAAACACACAGCTCACTCGGAATTCGTGCAACAATATTTACGGATGCCATCCATCTAGCGCCTGGTATGATTCTTTCACATTCTTAGGGGATGACCTACTTATTCGGCAGGTCATTTGACCTCGTTTTACTTCAGTCGGTACTATCCCCCCTCCCCCATCTCTTAGCCCCAGCTACCACTAACATTTCTCTTCCCTCTCAGTCTCTTTCACGCATACTTGCTAATACAGTCTCTCTCTGTCTCTCTCTCTCTCTCTCTCTCTCTCTCTCTCTCTCTCTCTCTTTCTCTCTCTCTCTCTCTCTCTCTCTCTCTCTCTCTCTCTCTCTCTCCCCCTCTCTTCTCTTTCACACAAACACAACCAGTCTATTGGTTTTTTCTCCTGATATATAATACATATATTTATATTGAAATTCATTTACCCATAAAACTTCATTAGTCTGTGTCGGTCAGTGCCTGTGTCTTTCGGTTCTCTCCTGTCATACATTACACATTTTGTGTAATCTTCTCATCAGTTCACACACCCCTCTACACACAAGCACTTCCTTGTTCTGTTCCTCTGAGCTCCGATATAAATGGAGTGTGCGTTAATTATGGTTTAATATTAATGGATGGTCGTTAATAGTGCTACACCGTACTTGTGTCTAGTTCACTAGCATAGCAAACCTTTCACAGCAATACATCAACTTCCAGTTTCAATCGATTAATACAGTGATATATATATATATATATATATATATATATATATATATATATATATATATATATGTATGTATATATATATATATATATATATGTATATATATATATATATATGTATATATATATATATATATATGTATATATATATATATATATATGTATATATATATATATATATATGTATATATATATATATGTATATATATATATATATATATACATTAATTTGAACATTTGTTTAATGCAGCCATTGTGTTCATTAATGTACATGGCGAATTCCGTATCTGTCCGTCGCTGCAATGATGTTCTTGTATTTCAGTTTTAACGACTTTTCTGTTCGAATTGATGTTTCTTTGCAACCGTTTTTTTTTTGGTATGTTTACTGCAACTCTGCAAGCAGCGGATATCTGAACTTGTACTAAAATTTCATTTAGTATGTCATTTCAACGAAAGATATACGGAATTCGGGAGGTATTTTATTCGGGAATTTTCGAAAGGGTGAATTCTCATCTTTAAAGTCCTTCACTACGGCGGTAATAAAAAAAATATTTTCCGGTATTTCAGCCCAATGTTCATTTCAATTCTGTTATAGCTCTCAATGTTTATCTCCCGCTCGGGTATTGCATTCATTGAATAACCCAGGCCCGCTAGCCAAGTTGAAACAGTGGCGCCCTCCATTGTTGTTTACTTATACATTCAACGAAGTTTGTGCGTTATGTTCAATTATCATTCTAACATTCCGTATAATTTGATGCCACAGCTCACGGTTTTTAGTAGTGTTGTTTTAGTCCCAGGTCATATTTTAGTTTCAGTTTTTATTTCGTTTTTTCTGTAATAATTTTAGTTTTCGTCTAGTTTTAGTCTTGCTTCTAATTTTAGTTTTAGTTCTCGTTGACGAAAAGTCAACATTTTCGTTAACGAAGGTTTTAGTTTTAGTTTTCGTGATCGAAAGCAACACTATATTTTAGTTTCAGTTTTTATTTCGTTTTTTCTATAATAATTTCAGTTTTCGTCTAGTTTTAGTCTTGCTTCTAATTTTAGTTTTAGTTCTCGTTGACGAAAAGTCAACATTTTCGTCAACGAAGGTTTTAGTTTTCGTCAACGAAAACACTAGTTTTTAGTGACTCGGCCGGCAGCTCGTATTCCGATTGGATATAAGAGCAGTGTGTGTGTGTGCTTCATATACATCCACGAGTGCGCCCTGCCGAGCAGCAACTGTTGAGTTCATAAATAAGACAATTTAAAGAAAACAAACATTCATTTGTTTCATAAACATAATTTATTATCGTCGACGGAAGTGTAATTTTATATAGTTTTAGTTCTTTTGTGGGTTTTTTTTAATAATATAATTTTATAAATACAATTCCCTACTTGATATGTTCTTTTCTTTCTATTTTATGTAAATTGCGTTGCCTAACAGCTAGAATGGCGCCTTAAACACATAACTCAAAATTAGGTTTCTCGAGGCAAGCCACATTTTATTGTGGTAAACATGTGAACAACCGATGTAAGAAATTAACACTGTTTAATGAAAGTTTGAAATGTTCTCATGAAAACCTGTTTAAGAAGTTCTATTTGTGAAATGGCAGTGGCTTCGAATACGACCGGGTGTGTTTCGTATTTTTTTTTTCCGAGACACGACCAGCAAACTTTGATGACGTCAGTAAACAGAATGAATGAGAACTCGTATTTACTGCAGACTTTGATGACGTCATTTGCTGTTAATAATCGGAGATATTTTTATATTTGGCTTTAATAGTTTTCGAGTCTGTCCAAGCCTAATAAATAAAGTAATTTGCTGTTAATAATCGGAGATATTTTTATAATATTTTTTTTAAATAAATACGGCTTTGAATTATATATATTCTAGTTGTCAGGATATATGTCTAAGACTAAGAGTTTTTGGGTCTGCCCAAGCCTAATAAAGTCGGACGAAAAAACAAAAAAAATATGCGTTAAATTAGTATCTATCATACCCCCCCCCACCTCCAGAAAGCTAACACTCGTTAATTCGTCTCCGTCAGTATTTGGTTCGATTCTCGGATATAAATGCTTCCCCATCCCCTCTATTTTCGTTTCTTATCTTATTATTATTTAGTAAATTTGAAATATGTAGGCTTCTCTGAATTTTTTTAAGTGTGACGCAAAAATGATGGTAAGGAAAAGTTATGTAATATTTAGCCTTAGGACTAGCTATACCCTGCAACGCCTTTGCAGGAAGATAAACTATTGTAAAGCCATTGCCGAACCTAGGATTTGGGGGGGGGCCTTGCATTTTGACATTCGATACCATGACATGAGATTATGTTCTTAATATTTAATGTAAAGAATAATTTTGGGGGCTCCCTCAAGCTGGAGCCCGGCGGGACTTTCGATTTTGGACCCCCCCCCCAATCCCTTAAAATTGTTACGCCTCTGTGTTCAGCTATGAAATAGTTTAAAAAATCCCTAATTAGTTGTTGTTTCTTTTTTTTACAACATCCTAAAGTATAAATTATTTCAATTTAAAAAAAATGTCAAAGATATCTAGTTAGTTAATTTTCATTAAAACAAATTAAAGGATACATTCTGAAAAAAAAACACAATAAAAAAAAGATATGTCTCAGGTAGGAATAACCTGGATATAGTCAGCATAAAAAATGAGTCACAGACCAAACGGTTTCGCCACTGTGCCAGGAAGACACACAAGCAAAAGTGCAATTTTAATGTATAAGTAGACAAAAGGCGAAAAGAAAATAACTTTAAATCATAAGAGTTCTATCTGTTTACTGATGTCATCAAAGTTTGCTAGTCATGTCTCGGAAAAAAAAAATACGAAACACACCCGGTCGTATTCGAAGCCACTGCGTTGTGAAATTGTAAATGACCAATATATGAAAAAAAAATTATTCATTCGTGTGTTAAGTACTGGGTGAGTTGGACTGCAATTACTTACCGCTGCTCGTCTAAGTATTTACTTTATGTGCCAGCACGCTCGTGGGTGCCTGTAAATTTGTTACACCCTACACCGCGATAATGCTGTCTCTTCAGAACATACTTTTCCCGGAGCGTCATGCTAGTGTACCCCCCCCCCCCTGAATTGGAATTGGCTCCTCTGGCACACGATGGCTAGACCCGGCCCGGCGTGAGGAGTAAATGCAATCAGACTGGCCGCCTCTCGAATCGTTCCACCAAGTGCGGCCCACGACTGTGAGTGTAAAGGGGGGAGGGGGTCCCCCTAGGCGAAACTTGAGCTATATTAAGTTTGCCCCACCTCCCCCGACAACTTGTGTCAGTTTCAGTTTGATGGAGGTGACGTTTGTCGAGGGTGGCGCGACGGCAGTAAATGGGGTGTCAGTGGAGTGGTTTACTAATCCACAGTGAACGGACAGCTTGCTACTCCCCCCACCCAAAACCTTGAGTCTTGCCTGAGACATTAGTAACGTGGGTGGGGCGGTGGCAACTTTAAAAAAGAAAAAAAAAACTCCAATCAATCACTAAGTCTTATAACAACTGCCAACTACCCCTAACCCCCTAACCGTTAACCCTTAAATCCTAACTCTTTATCCCTCACCCACATTCTTACTCCCGCCGATTACCCGCAGCCGACTCGAAACTACCAATTCCGATTCGATTCCGGTCACAGTTGGAGTTCGAGGTGGGGAAAGCCCAATGAATCACATGAAAAATCGAAAACTGGGTTAAAATTTCTTTCGAGTTTTCATTCCAATTCCGATATCGCGAAAAAAAAAATTCCGAATAATCTTCCCTTCAGTAATTATTATTATTATTTAGGTGCACTAGCATTTTTTTTTCTGCATCTCATGAATAGCTCATTTCAGCAGCTCGTATTTATTTGAAGATTACGCCCTCTCCACGACCTCGTCAAGGTCATCATATCCGTTCCCAACTTTTACATGAAAGATATTCTTCATTCCTCGCCACCCCCCCCCTCCCCTCATCTCATATCTCAAGCTCACTGACGTCCTCAAACAACCTCAGACAACCTTAGACAACCATCTTACTTGTCATGAACATCGAAAGCTTTTATCTTTTCTTCCGTTGTCAGGGCGACACGGGGGCATAACTCTAGGTGGTGCACTCGGTGTGTAAGCATCTACCTACACTTATCTGCTCTTGGCGTTTACATTCATAGGCGCGCTTCTTCTTTTTTTTATTTTAAATTCTTTCTTTCTCCATATTTTCTTAACATCTCTGGCGTATGTAGATAAAGGTTGTGATGGTGTGTCGTGTCGTGTAATAACTACACCGGCCTTATACTGTGAACTGATTTATAGCTTATCACTAAGCTGGCTTAGAAGGTATGCGGAGAAGCGAATATCACAAAAAAAAAACATAACGCCGGGACTTTTTTTTATCACTTTTGGCCACCAATAACCATCGCTCTCGGTGAAAGAGGGTGATAATTCTATTTGTTATCTTATCTTCGACTCCGGGGATTCATTGGAGCCGATTCGCCTGTTATCTGAAAGTTATTTAAACGTCTGCATCGCTGTACGTTATATCTTCCACTCACACCTGAGACTTTCTTGTGGAAAGGTGATTTGGGGGGGGGGGGCTTTCCTCATAAGCCCCCCCCCTCCCCCACTGCTAAAAAAGGGCTGTTGAGCATTTATCAGGGGCATCGGGCCTAAATGGCAACAGCTTGGAGGAAAGGGTGTCGTAATATTCACACAATTAATAAGGTTTTTCTTCCCCCCAATCATGTCGATCTTGGTACTTCTGCCCCCCCCCCCACCCCATACCCCCACCCCCTACAAAACTTGTCCGTATAGTATCTTGTAAGTTGTTTCAATCCTTCCCGGGGATATTTTTTTTTTCCTCTGATGAAACTAAACACCCTTCTCTTTTTTTTTTTTTAATGCCAATTCATCAATATTTGTGCCGTTGTCTGGGAATTCCCACAAAACTAATTTTGTTACCGTTCATTTATCATTTATAATGGAAGCTATTACACGGGCATTCCCGTTGATTGGAAAATGTTGAATTTGTACACAATGAGAGCAGCGGAAATCGTTTTTTATCGTCTTCTTGGAAATTCGCGGCCTTGTCTCTCACGATATTGATTACTGGCCGGCTCCTTAAACTTGTTTAATTTGAAATCTTCGCGACCGACTTTTAATCGCGGCAGAATTGAATGTTATATAGATTGGCCTGGCGTCAGCAGACGTTGTTTTTAGAGCATTTTCGAAAAAAAATGCTCTATTGTCCCCGTTTTGTCTGTCTGTCTGTCTGTCTGTCATCACCCTAGATCTCAACAACCATAAGTCCTAGACCCATGATGTATATATCATTTTGTAGGTCATGGCCTGCCATGTGTGAAGCAAAAGTTCATTTCATGATCTGACCTCTGAGGGCCGTAAAAGGGGGCTTATAAAGTACCGTTTTTTACTATATAAGCTATATTAATAAAGGAGCGCCCTATATCTCAGCAACCATAAGTCCTAGACCCATGATGTATATATCATTTTGTAGGTCTTGGCCTGCCATATGTACATCAAAAGTTCATTTCGCGATAGGACCTCTGAGGGCCGGGCTTCAGGGCTCCTAAGGGGCTTATATATTATATATATGGCCCCATTCTACACCTTGTACGTTCAATAACCCATTCATTTGGTGCGAAATACTGCATCACGTAGTTTCACCAAGATTTATTAAGAAATTCATCAAATGAAATAGTAAGCTTGTATCAGAGCTATGCGACAATTGACGGAGTTTTCGGACGATTAAATGACTACAATTTCGAATGTTTTCAATTATGAGTCCTATTTCAGTAACCACAAACCACTTGTAGTTAGATTTAAGAGAAAATAATTTTTTTTCAAATATAAAGAAACGTCTTTATAATATTTTTTTTACAGATATATGCATTACACAATTGAATGTATAAACATTTCCAAAATTTACAAATATTTACTGAAATCTAACAAACGTACTGAATCATAACACGAAAATGCGCTAACACTACCTGTGTCCAGAATGGAACAGGCTTAATTGCTTGTTTTTTCTTCATTGAATTCACATTCACTTCTCCATCTCCCCCTCCCCCCCCCCCCACACACACCCCACTCCCACCTTTTAAAAAAAGATAATTGTACAGGCCGCTAATGTTTATTTAATGTCTGGAATACTCTGGAATATCTCCCACCCCCCTCCCCTGGCTATCAATACATAAAACGCACCCACCTGTAATATTCGAGAAATCCTGACGACGGTGAGTTCCGGCGCCCCTCCCCGCTGGTCCCTCCCTCCCCCCCCCCATCCCCGCTGACCTTATATGAAATCATTTCATCCCAAAGTAGCTGCTCAATTCCTTCATCTCCTGTCGCTCCCCTTCCCGTTTTCTTTTTTTTTGTAGTAGCCATGGGCACTTCCTGTTGTTGTTTGATCCAGTGGTGACGTCATTAGCCTTCCTTTCTCATTCGCTTCTCTCGCGTCACCCCCCCCCCTCCCTTGCCGGACAGACGCAAACACACACGCACTTACGTGTATTATAAAAGGATGTAGAACACAGAACACTATTTTCAATGACGTCATTTTTTTTACTCTATATAACTCTCTCCCCCCCTCCCCCTTAGAGAGTATTTCATCTCCCCTTGTAGTTGTTTTGTCTCCGCGGAGCATTGGCTTCTAACCAGGGTTGGGGGGGGGGTGTCCTTGCGTTTATTTGTTTTGATTTATGTATTTATTGCCACAATCTTTCATATCTTAATAGAACAGAACAAAAACACACAAACAAACAAAGAACCTACAATATAATTAGTTGGGAGTTTGAACTGGAGGCAAAATTTGAATTTGTTACAAAATAGCAACGGGGGAAAGTAACATAACATAATTAAATCTCAACGCTGAACAGAATAAATAAACAAAACACTCGGGGAGTAAAGTTTGATCTTTTGTCCCGCACTACGAACTGAGATGGCGAGGTCATGGACCATATATTAAGTGACGGCTGAACTGCAGTTCCTTTTCCCGATAAATTTTGAAAATCATTCGCCGCAGACGTCAACGTGGAGACTTTGACATTTATTTATTATTATTTTATTGTTTTTTTGTTCCGGTGTCCCCCTCTCCCCCCCCCACCCACCCCCAAAAAAATCCACTTCGCGTGACTTGCAATGTGGTTTAACCCAATCCTTATGGAAAGAAAACATTTTCCACGGAATATTTGTCTGACCAAGTCAGGTTTATGATAAAAGTCTCGCGTCTTCGGTACTGTATCATTGTGACCCCAATAACCCCACTCCTTCGGTACGCCATTTTGAATCCATCTATTGATGATGGTAATGATAATAATAATATTGAACGTCCTCATTTACATTATTATGTTTTATGTTGTTGTTTTTTTTTTTTCAATGGGGGTAAACCATGCGTGGCGATGCGGTACATTTTTTTTTTGTATGCGTGGATCCTGGCGACGAAATGTTTTCCTCCTCCTGACACTCGCATTATTTTCTGTTCATTTCTTGTCGTTGTTATATCTACTGACCTTTAGCCTGTCTGTTATTTTATGTTTCTACATTATTCGGGGGGTGGGGGGGGGATGATGATGTAGAAACTATTTCTGACTTCATCACAATATACCCCCGTCAACCCCCGAGGGCGGGATCTACCGTCTCCTCCTTACCTCCCGTCTTTTAAAAACACACCCCTAACACCGAGTCTCAAGAAATAGGTTTGCTAGTTAACCTTTCCGTCGACCTACATCTAGATGGCCCCCGTTAAATCAAAATACACCATTAGCTGCTCTGTCCCCCTTTTTCTTTTTACTCCAGCGGACTGATTTCCAATTACTTAAAAGGCTGATGAGCTGGAAAAGGGGGGGGGGGGAGGAGGTAATAGAAGTGAATTTAAAAAAAAAGATGAAAGGTTGTAACGGAAATAAGCAACAAAATAAAAAAAATATCTGATCAGCTAGAATTTTACTGTAGGGACACGACACTCGTCATAGGCCCCCGTAATAATGACACTCGTCATAGGCCCCCGCAATGACACTCGTCATAGGCCCCCGCAATGACACTCGTCATAGGCCCCCGTAATAATGACACTCGTCATAGGCCCCCGCAATGACACTCGTCGTAGGCCCCCGTAATAATGACACTCGTCATAGGCCCCCGTAATGACACTCGTCGTAGGCCCCCGCAATGACACTCGTCATAGGCCCCCGCAGGCGCACTTCCCTTTATTTTTGAAATGTACATTCTGTGTGTATTAGATTGTATGATTGACTGTCCGTGTTGTTGCAGTGTTGACCCGGTGTCACAGTTATACAGTGTTCATCTGTAAGATATTATTTTATCAGGCACATTAACAGTCATGTATTCACATAAAGCAATACTTTGTGCTGTTTGTAAACACAGTGTCTAAAGTTGTACTTTGTGCTGTTTGTAAACACAGAGTCTAAAGCTGTACTTTGTGCTGTTTGTAAACACAGTGTCTAAAGTTGTACTTTGCGCTGTTTGTAAACACAGTATCTAAAGTAGTACTTTGCGCTGTTTGTAAACACAGTGTCTGAAGTTGTACTTTGTGCTGTTTGTAAACACAGTGTCTAAAGTTGTACTTTGTGCTGTTTGTAAACACAGAGTCTAAAGCTGTACTTTGTGCTGTTTGTAAACACAGTGTCTAAAGTTGTACTTTGCGCTGTTTGTAAACACAGTGTCTAAAGTTGTACTTTGCGCTGTTTGTAAACACAGTGTCTAAAGTTGTACTTTGCGCTGTTTGTAAACACAGTGTCTAAAGTTGTACTTTGCGCTGTTTGTAAACACAGTGTCTAAAGTTGTACTTTGCGCTGTTTGTAAACACAGTGTCTAAAGTTGTACTTTGTGCTGTTTGTAAACACAGTGTCTAAAGTTGTACTTTGTGCTGTTTGTAAACACAGTGTCTAAAGTTGTACTTTGTGCTGTTTGTAAACACAGTGTCTAAAGCAATACTTTGTGCTGTTTGTAAACACAGTATCTAAAGTAGTACTTTGTGCTGTTTGTAAACACAGTGTCTGAAGTTGTACTTTGTGCTGTTTGTAAACACAGTGTCTAAAGTTGTACTTTGTGCTGTTTGTAAACACAGTGTCTAAAGTTGTACTTTGTGCTGTTTGTAAACACAGTGTCTAAAGCAATACTTTGTGCTGTTTGTAAACACAGTGTCTAAAGTAGTACTTTGTGCTGTTTGTAAACACAGTGTCTGAAGTTGTACTTTGTGCTGTTTGTAAACACAGTGTCTAAAGTTGTACTTTGTGCTGTTTGTAAACACAGTGTCTAAAGTTGTACTTTGTGCTGTTTGTAAACACAGTGTCTAAAGTTGTGCTTTGTGCTGTTTGTAAACACAGTGTCTAAAGCAATACTTTGTGCTCTTTGTAAACATAGTGTCTAAAGCAATACTTTGTGCTGTTTGTAAAACCCTGTGTCTTAAAGTTGTGCTTTGTGCTGTTTGTAAACACAGTGTCTAAAGAAATACTTTGTACTTTGTGTTGTTTGTAAAACCCTGTATATAAAGCAGTGCTTTGTGTTGTTTGTGAACTTAGTTTCTAAAGCAATACTTTGTGTTGTTTGTAAAACACTGTATGTAAAGCTGTGCTTTGTGTTGTTTGTAAACATAGTGTCTAAAGCAATACTTTGTGTTGTCTGTAAAACCCTGTATATAAAGCAGTGCTTTGTGTTGTTTGTAAACATAGTGTCTAAAGCAATACTTTGTGTTGTTTGTAAAACCCTGTATATATAGCAGTGCTTTGTGTTGTTTGTAAACATAGTGTCTAAAGCAGTACTTTGTGTTGTCTGTAAACAGAAGTATTTTCAGTGCCTCCGATGCGCTGCGTCAACATTTAAATACACATTAAATAAACAAATAATGGAGACACTTTTTGTAGCCCGTATCCCTTCCCCCCCCCTCCCTCCCGGCCCCTAACGTCCTATTTAATTACGATCAACCAAATTGTGTAACCTCATGTACCCCCCCCCCCATTCACCCACAAATTTCCTCCAATCTCCCCCCCCCCCAACCACCACCAGACATACTCCAGCTCCATCACCACATCAACTTTCTTCTTCCACCCCCCACCCCCCTTTCCGCCATCCCGGGGGGGGGGGAAGGGGGGGGGCCGGGTCGAAGCTGAAACAACTAGGACATTACGTCGCCCGTCGTTATGCCATTAAACATCCGTCGTCGCCAGTGGGTTAGCCTGACAGTGGCTAGGTTTATTCCCGCTGAGCGAGCCATTTCTGAATTATTCCTGGAGATTCTCGGTGCTGGTTTATTTTATTTATTGTTATTGTTTTTTTTTTCTTCTGTTAAACACCTTCGTGTGTGTGTGTGTGTTGTTATTGTTATTGTTGTTGTTTCTCAATCATAATTCATACGTTTATTATGTTGCATTGAATTAATATGATTAAAAGAATCGGCTTTAATTCTTCCCACCAATGCGAAGTAACACGGAAAAGATTTTATCAAGACGTGTATTTTCTCTTTCTTTGGGCTCGGTTTACGGATAGACATTTTTTTTCCGCTCGTGTCTTGACAGATGATGTGTTGTGTGTGTGTGTGTGTGTGTGTTTGATAATGATAGATGCAGACGTGTTCTCGATCTGTTAACATTGTGCTGATTTTTTACGCCGAGTGTCAACCAAAAATGTTGGAAATGTGCCTGTTTGTGCATTAAATAGTGTACTACAATCACGTTGTTTTTATGTTACCATAATTAATCGCCAGATTTAATTTTTTTTTTTTTTAAATTCACTGACGATGAAACTGGCCAGTTAAATCACATGTATGCCGATTGCCTTTTTGTAACTTTAGCTATTTATAGCGCATTTAAATTTATTTTTTTTCAATCAGATTCTCGTCAGTCTGATAAAGGACTTGTGATCTCTTCTTTGATCATGGCTTAAGTAAGTGTTCAAACAACATCATGGTCGCAATAGTGTCGCAGATGTCATTCACCATGCAGTGGGCGTCGTCTGTACCTCAGCGCGCCCTGTTAAGTATGTACTCGCCTCTTTTATTTTCCCGCTTCGGTGAATAAAAGATGATATTGTCTATGTTTGAAATAATGCACCCCGATATCTGATCGACACGATTCAATAAACATGGTTGTCTTGTTATTAAGTCTGTATAGGTAAGCATTTTTTTCCGCGTCATCAATGCGTGACGGGGGAGGTATGAGGGGGGGTGTGACGTAGTCTCGCTCAGCTGATTCTACTTTTTTTTTTTCGGACTGATCCATGTGTCAAAACTTCCAATTTTACTCGCGCGTGACAGTTTTTTTTGTTTTGTTTTGTTTTATTAATCAAAGTAGCAATGTCGGGAAATACTTATACGGGGTCATGACGACCTTCTATGAAGTTAAAGGCGAAAGAAGGGGTGGGGGGGGGATAAATTCCTCAATATTTGTCTCTTTTCTCTCTGCGTCTTATGATCATGTCAGTGTTGCAATGGAATCTGTGCACAGTCTTACTGTGTCCCTTCTTTTTTTTTTCAACGACCCCCCGCGCTGAGGGGGTCGTTCATTCAAAGCACAGTTTGAGAACACTTTTTTTTTTTTTGATATTGACGCCATCCGGAGTGGTGGGGGGGGTGGGGGTTAAAGCATTAGATAGGCCAGTAACATGCTCGATGTGAATGTTTGCTTTTATTATATTTATGTGTCGCACGAATGACAGTAGTGGGTTTTTCCCCCCTACAGTCCTTAACCAATTTTCATCAAAGCCCCCCCCCCTCCAGCCGGGGTGAGGGTGTGGAGGGGAGGGCGCCCTCACCCACGTGCAGTAAAAGCTGACAGTCGTGGGGTGAAAAAGGTTGTCATGTATCTTTACCTTTCATTAATGGCCTGCCGTCACTGGGATAATCTGTGCCGACGGGTTGAGTTATTCTTTACTCCTAAACCTCCCTCCACACACACACACACACGCAGTGGCAGAACTATGCATTTTGTGCAATTCTATCCCATTCACCTCAAACCCCCCCCCCACCCCACATTGATTTAGTTTATCGCGCACATTGTTGTATTTTATCTGCACCCACTGAGCTGACATATATATATATATATATATATATATATATGTGTGTGCGTGTGTGTGTGTGTAAAAATACGGTGTGTTGGGCACATACTAAAATTCAGATCATTGTTTGCACTTCCGTGAACAATCCCCCCCCCCCATCTCATCCTCTCCACCGCCACCAGTTTGAAAGAATTCCGGTTAATAATGGGGGGGGGGGGGAGATACGTGTTTGTCTTCTCGCGTTTTTTTTTGTGTGTGTCAGTCACTTGTGAAAACACGTTTGTTGTATTGGTGTACCACTCGGCATGTCGTCTCGTCCTCTGCGTGTGTGTGTGTGTGTTATTGTGTGTACACCGCTTCTTGTTTCTACTCTACATCTCGTGGTACAACTTGTGCTGACACCGGTCGTCTCGCTTGCTGTTGTGTATTTTTTTTTTAATCTTGTGTTGTGATTATGTGTATATTTCTTTGTTTTGTTTTAATGTGTGGTGCACGCGAGTCGATGTTGGAGACAGTGGCGGTATAATTTTCTGGGCTTAAAAAAAAAAGTGATCGTTCACCGGATTCATGTGGAATAACTGTGTAGAGGTGATGGATTACTACTTCCTGTAACACAGCTTTTTGTCACCGTTAATATTTTGAAAAATACGTTTCCAAAAGTATATGTGACTAATGTTTTTTTTTTAAAACTCAATTGTCATCTGGAGAAACTATTTATCTATCTACCTGCCAAATTTCATTGAAAAATATTCATTTTCAAGGGGAAAATTTTTATTGTCAAACAAGATAATGTTATAAAATCTATTTGATCGGGAAGGGGGGAAAGGGGAGTTAACTCTCACTTTAGTTTATAACAAATAAGTAATTTTAAGACTAGTCACATGATGCAAAATAAATTAATTGATTGGTTACAGTGCTGACCTAGTAAGAAGGGGTTTTCTAGTGACCCTAGATATGATTCGCTGTAGCTATGTTTATATAAGCTCTTGACATTTCTATATTAAATTTTAGGCTGTGAAATTTTTAAAATAGTTTTATAACTGCAATAATACTGAATATTTTGTCATAAATAGTATTTTTATATAGCTTTTTGGATACAATTTAATTTGGTACAAAATTTATAGTATTCCTTTTAGAATTGTCAAAGTTATGATGGTTTAAAGTGACAAGCTGTCAATTTGTGACTCAGTATTTCTTCTTTGTCTGTTGTAACAAAAATCGCTCACTAAAAGCTTCACAACTTTTTTCAAAATAAACGGACTGCCAAGTTGATTATATCAATGGAAAGCTCTCGCAATGCTCTTTTCATTGATGTATAAAAACACATGATTAATCCAATATGAAATTTTCATGTCACATACCTACCGTTATTAGTTATTGTTGTACAATATTATTATATTTGGCGCCACAGTAGTGTGGTCTTTCAATTCTAGTACCCGCTGCCGATGTGGTAAATGTGTATCCAGATCTATTGTGTAGAGAAATAATTTAGATATACCTTCCCCCCCCCCCACTCCCCATTATTAGCTGTGTGTTTGGTTTAATCGAGATGTTTTCTCATACATTTTCTAGAAGATTCTTCAAGAAAATAGTTGACACTAAGACAGACACACTCTATCTATCTCTCTCTCTCTCTCTCTCTTTATATATCATCATACTGTAGCGGAATCGCTATTTAAAATGTCCTCTAATAATGGCCTTTTAAAAATGACGCCTTTTGTGTTAAATGCCCTGTTTTATTTTAAAACAGTGTAGCACCTAATCCACATCTTTTGTAGAAATAACACATGAGACATTACATCATCACATGTAGACATCACACCTGACATCATCACATGTAGACATCATCACATGTAGACATCATCACATGTAGACATCACACTGACATCATCACATGTAGACATCACACCTGACATCATCACATGTAAACATCACACCTGACATCATCACATGTAGACGTCATCACGTGTAGACATCATCACATGTAGACTTCATCACGTGTAGACATCACACTGACATCATCACATGGAGACTTCACATCTGACATCATCACATGGAGACGTCATCACGTGTAGACATCATCCTGTGTTGTCATCACCTGTCCCTTTCATTGCCAACGATCGATGACCTAAATACGTCTTAAGTTTCTGTTTTTTTTACTTTTTTTTTTCTTTTCGTTGATCTCCTCGTTTTCTGGATATCGTTAACTGTAATACCTGTACAAACATCTGTATCTATAATACCTGTACACATGTATGTACCTGTAGTAACTGTACGCATGTCTGTATCTGTAATACCTTTACACGTGTATCTGTAATACATGTACACATATCTGTATCTGCAGTATCTGTACACATATTTGTATCTGCACACATATTTGTATCTGCAGTACCTGCACGCATATCTGTATCTGTTATACCTGTACACATATCGTTTATCTGTGATCACTGTCTGCTTAACGCGGTTGTTTATCAAATATTATATCCGGTCTGCATTACATACGGGTGATCGGTACCCCTTTAAACAGGTGACATGCCATACCTTGATAAGTTAAGCAGCATGTAAACACGACTAGGACAATATATCCTCCCCTACCTTCCCACACCCCAACCCAAAACATCTACCGAGCCTTATGTAGCCAAGTGCTGTTGCTAAAGGGGGGGGGGATCGAACCCACGCCCCCTATAAGGGACACACTGCCACACAGTAGTGTCGGAAGTTGAGATCTGCCGACGTTCAAGTCGAGCCTGTTGAGTCTGTTGACCTACAGTTCCAGCCCCCCCCCACTCGTCCCTGTTCGTTACCAATGACCGGTCGAGTAGGAAGCACCGTGACCACCGTGTCTGCTAGCACGTCAAGTGGGTGTCTTGGTCTTTGCTTGACCTGTTTAGAATCTTATGAATGGCTGGACTTACTAGGACTAGAATCTTTGACTTCTGAGTAGCTCGACTGATGTGTTGACCACTCGACTGATGCGTTGACCACTAGACTTATATATTGACCACTCGACTGTACTTTCGGGAATAACAAGGGAAGGTGAGGGTGATGGTGATGATAAACAATTGTTTTTTTTACAACTGACCTATATCTTGTTCACCACCATCGCCTTATTTTAAAATAAACTGCAACAACCTTCCAAGCGACTTTGAGAGATTAAACTCTCGATAGATAAGTTAGAGACAGAGGAAAAAAAAAAGAAAGCTGTAATTTATTCAGCGTGACCTTTATCTTTCAAGTGCATTGCGGAGAGGTCATTAGGGAAATGTTATATTTATGCGATTGTCTTTGAGAGGGGGTAGAGGAAGTGACGTGATATTTTTTTTTCTATGTCGATGGAAGTGTTTTAAGAATGATTGCTTAAAATAGTTCATGTGTTAGACCGCAGTGGTCCCCAATCTTTTCCTCGCCACGGACAGGTCTGCGTTTGATAATTTCACCGCGGACCACTGGAAAGGAGGGGGAGGGGTGGATCTTTTCTCGTCCAGGGAAAGTCGCACAATCACGAGATAAATAAATAAAAGGGAAATAATTTAATGTTTCCTGGGCGGCCCAATAACATTCGTTCCACGGACCGATACCGGTCCGCGGCCCGGCGGTTTGGGACCACTGTGTTAGGGCATCACATGATCAGAATGCATGTTATAAGCGGTGGCTATTGGGGTTCGAACCCGGTCGTGTATTAAAAACAACCGTATGATTAACTTTTTTTTAGTGGGGGTGAGAGAGAGAGAGAGAAAAGGAGAGACATTTTAGTCATATACGTTATGTATAGGTTTTTGCCCCTTATCTCTCTAATGGTACCAATTAAATTAAAAACTAATGCTGATACTAATCCTGCTTCCCTTTAAAGAAATTCGTGTGCAGCTTCACAGCAAATCCCACTTCATTAAATTAACGGATCGATCCATTCAGAAATAATGGGAAACGATCTATCAAGAAATTTCAGCTGTTGAAATCGGCTTCGTGCTGTGAGTATCGATATTGATATTTTGTTAACATTACATTCACGTTAATAGGTAGGCACCGATACTAGATGTCGGATTGTTGGCAGGACAGCCCGTGGATTTCATACCACCATCCCCCCCCCCCCCCCCGGATACATTCACTGTGAGGGACATAATATTTTTAAAAGTGTACTACAGCTCGTGTAAGTTTCGTCAGCCTAAATGATTTGCTTGTAAAACTGGAAGCTTTTTATTACTACATGAAGATGTATGTTCATTATGTTATGGCATATGTGTGTGTGTGTGTTAAAGTACTGGCATATGTGTGTGTAAAAGTATTGGCATATTTCTGTGTGTTAAAGTATTGGCATATTTCTGTGTGTTAAAGTATTGGCATATTTGTGTGTGTTAAAGTATTGGCATATGTGTGTGCAGGCCCGCAGCGTGCGGGGGGGACAGGGGAACCCGCCTCCCCCCTGCGTTTTGTCTGCCCCCCCCCTGCTTATTTTTTCTACTTAGCAAAATGTATTACCTGCCCACCCCTCCTGCTATTGCCTGGCCCCTGCTGTAGAATGCCAGGCCCCTCCTGTAGAATTTTCACGCAACGGGGCTGTGTGTGTGTGTTAAAGTACTGTGTCTTTGTTTTGATATATTTGTGTGTTAATGTACCAGGGACGAGGCGTGAGTGTTGCCGGTCATAACTCTTAGAGAAAAAAAAATTATCGATGTTTTTATGCTACATACAAAGCAAAAATGAACAAAGATCTATATATTTGTATAAAGTATTGGACTAACAACATATACAATTTATATATATATATATATATATATATATATATATATATATATATATATATATATATATAACTGATGTTATATATTTTTATTTAAACTTGTAGTCATTTTATTATGAATGATTATGCTAACTATATTCAATAAACACTGTACCATTATATAGGTAGACCGACAACACTCACGCCTCGTCCCAGATGCACTGGTATATTTATGTACAGGCGCCCTCGACTTTCGCACACTCTACTTTCGCACACTCTACTTTCCGACAATTCGCTATTTCGAACATTTGTAAAGAATATTATTTTTTTAATGTGTTTTTAGAATTGTCCATAAAAGCGCCAGTGAGGCACTTTCTTTAATTTCCGACTGTTTCCGTATAGCCGGTCTACGGAATTACCGGTCCATACCCGGTCTTTCTCCACCCTTGTTGTTCCCGAAGCAATCGTTGTATATGTAAAAAAAAATATATTTCAAATAATATGTTCCTAATATCGAACTTTTTTTTTTATTTCCCTCTACTTTCGAACATTCAACATTCGCACACACTTTCAGGAACCAATTATGTGCCAAAGTCGAGGGCCGCCTGTACTCGTATAGTTTGTGTGTTTATATACCGTGTATATTATCTTTCATCAAGGCTTTGATTTGCAATTAGGTATTAAAGATTACTTCCATCGGCTTAGAGATTGGTGCCGGAGGGTATGAGGAAGGAATTAACCAATCAAGCCTGAAATACCAAAAGGTTCCGCGCCCCTCCCCCCCCCCGTCCATTCCCCCATCTTTGATTATCGTCGCCTGAGAGGTAAACATGACACTAGAAGAGGGTGTTACTTGACACCTGATACACCGAGACTTGATCTGTGTGTCACGGTGTTTTTACATTTGATTCGTTTGTGAATTATTTCATTAACCATGTGTATTTAGAACAAAAAAAAAAAAAACTGCGATCTGCCAAATGTATGTTTCTGAGAGCCAGTCTTTGTGGATACACCTGGTATACAGGTGTGATTTCCGTTTTATTTACATTTTTTACTGTTTCTTGGACCATACAGCATATTGCATAGACAGGGCGAATTCCAAAGGATTGCGCCCCTTTGACGGCATGTGATTTTTTTTTTGTCACGAGTGTTGTCACATTTCTCTGGGTAGGTCAGCTGTGTTTTACTGGATTCGTTTCCTTGAGATTTTCATCGGGTGTTTTGTTAAATCAACCCTTGGGGCAAACTACGCCCCCCCCCCCTGCGGGCCGAATCCGGCTCGCCGATCTGTGTATTCCGGCCCGGGGGGTGAGGGGGGTGGTTCGTCACCCATTTCTAATTAGAACACACATCACTCACTAGATCTGTATGAGGCCAACCTTTCACGTGAAATATTAATTCAAATTTAGTAACCCGTCGTGGCCCACGACTCAAAAGGTTTGCCCACCCCAGGTCTAAGCAGTTTATAAAAAAAAATCATTTCAGGTTTTCTCCCATGGGATAAAAAGATACCGTGATGATAGACTTGAACTCCTCCCGCACCATCCATTGGATATCTATTTATAGGTCGCTGTAATGCTCAACCCTTCCTGTTCTGTGTTTGAGCGATAGACGGGGGATTGTGGTTCAGTTGATATGCAAATTAGGACAAAACGCATAAATTAACTTATTGTTTGTCGGTGTTATTGATTTTTATTTCTAGATTTTTATCCAATAGACTGGTGGATTTTTGCAGATAAAGAAGGGGGGTGTGTGATCTGTAGAATGGAGTAGATATGCAAATCCGGTTTACCGTCGCTGTTACATCATCTGGTAGCTGTAGGCGTGTACTAAATAATATGCATATGACCTGCGCGGTACGCGGTGATTACCTGGCGGCGTAAGTCAGGCACGACGAGCCGTCGGTTACACAGCGAGGCCCGTCATGAGCGCACATCACTCGGACTGTGAAAAGGTTGTAACATCATTAGTCTAGCATGTTTTCACTCAGGCAAGGACGGCAGTTACACGGTACGCGTGCCAAACTTGACACCACGAAAATAAAATATTCATTCCTGTGCGACCGCCTTAAAATCCGCCCGCCTTCAACACCGCCCGACTATAAATCCGCCCGACTATAACACCGCCGGACTATAAAACCGCCCGATTATAAAACCGCCCGACTATAAAACCGCCCGACTATAAAACCGCCCCTGAATCTGAACTCGTTTCGAGAGCTGGTGGTATTCGTGTATTTCCCGATTTGATTCGTTTTCCCAGTCATACACACACACACACACCACCCTTAGCCTAGGGATCAAACTCGCGCATGAATACTCATTCAACTCCACTACCCCCCTCCCTACACACACACACCCACACCCACAAAAACGTGGCGACCTGGGAGTCATCACAATCTACAGCCATTGACAGGTCGCCCGTCCAATCGTGATCGTTAATGTTTCTTCTCTCACCCCCCCCCTCAAGATTAACTTCCCCATTTCTTGCATCCCCCCTACACACCTGACTCACCTTAGGTTGGTCTGATGATCTCCCTCCCCACCCCCACCTCCAAACACCTTGATCCCTTCACACACACACACACACAGACACACACAGCCTTCCCACAAAATATCCATGTCTTTTTTTTTTAATTTCTATTTGACATCTGTAATATTTGCCACAGATTATCTTCCCTGTATCTATTTTTTTTCATTAAGAGTTGTTTCCCCCTCCTTATGAAAAGCTTCTCGTCACATCAATCGACTGGAGGACGCGGTTTCTTTTTGATGGGATTGGTCATTAATTAAAACTGTGTCATATTTATAAATTTGGTTCAAATATATTTATTCGCATAAATCTTTAGGCTAATCATGCCTATAGCAGACATATAATATAATACATGCCTATTTATATTTGCTTATAAATATGCCAACTATATTTATTGATCTCAGTACCATTAAATAGTATTTTGTATTTTCTATAAATAGTACTATGACCAGCGTCCATTTAGCGTCGTTCTGGATTGTTAATTGTTATTATATTTTTTTTTTTGTAATTTTACGTGTGGCATGTAGTAATCTCTTCTGATATTGT
>JAGDYQ010000029.1:816393-859621 GCA_021962125.1 Bulinus truncatus
CCTCACTTCTACGTAACGTCTACGACGATTCTGCATTTCGCACTCCCCCGTCTCCTCGTGATTCGATTCACACAAGTCTCAGACAGTGGCCGCGCACGGGCGCACCCCAAATGTGAACATGGGAAACGCATGTAAATATATAAATAAATATTTTCGCCTTGTTAATCTTGGTGTGTGTTGGAGGTCAGAAACTGTTACAAGCCCACGAAACGGATGGAAATGTGCGCGCGTGTCTAACTGAAGCTTTAATCAAAGTTCGACAACCGATGATTGCCAGGGATTATTATCGGGTAAGGAAGAGGTGCGAAATTTCGCATGGGTAAAGGAGGATATGGATTAATGATAGCCAGCCATAGAGTCAGATGGTACGCAATGGCTACTAGGAGACTTGACCATTAAGGTAATTATGGATGCAGCACATTTCAGTCACACATAGAGTTATCTATCACTCCACTCATTTATTTTGTACATCATGTAAGTTTCAGAACCTCCACATTTTCACGTTAATAATAATAAAAAAAATAAAAATAAAACCGTAATCTAAGGGAGGTAATCGGTATAAAAATATGTTCACTATGTTTTAATGTGTTGTCTCCCGTTGACAGCGAGTCAATTTTTAAGCATGCATTTATAGACATTATGAAAGTCAACGGAAGGCAAAAAATACGAACACAACATCGAAATGAGTGTACACTTTTTAAACTTTGTTTAGGTTATGATCGTGTACAGTTGTATCTCTCTTATACAACGGAATGCACTAGGGCCCATGTGCAATACACTCTGCTCAACCTTCACCCTGCCGAGAAGGTGAATGTCATAACTATCTCAGAATAAACGCGTCACTCAAGATAAATAAACGTGGGCGGAGACGGGCATAAGAAAAGGTGTTTTGTATTATCGTTTGGTGTGGGGTTGGGATGGGTGGTGGGAGTGGGGTGGGGGGGGGTGTGAATACGAGTGATGCACAGAACATGGTTTAAAGCACAGCCACAGAACATGGTTTATCTAATGGGTTTAATTTAACAGACACTTAGAACGAATACTTTTAAAGGGAATTCCCGCAACATTACGACTGTGAGTTACGGAAAGGATAGAGGCTGTCCATTAATTACGTCAACAAAATAGGGGGGAGGGGGGGCAGAACATTTTTTGACAAGGGGGAGGGGGGGAGGTCAAGAAAAGTTGACGTCAACAATGTTACATTTTTTTTTTAAATTTAATATAATTACTTAAATAAAGGAAAATTAAGCAGCGTTTGTAGTCCTGTGTTATACACACTCGCTTAACATTCAGTATTTTAATTAAACTAACTATATTCCTACTAATTTTGCCACATAAACATTTTGGAAGCCACCTTTTTAGGGGGGGGGGGTAATCAAATGTTGACGTAATTTAATAGGGGGGGGGGGTCTCTGGAAGTTTGACAAGTTGTTGATAAGGGGGAGGGGGGGGGGGGTAAAAATCGCCAAAAATTTGTTGACATAAATAATGGACAGCCCCATAAGCGTAAGTAGTGTGAGTGTGCGACTATGTGTGTTTGAGTGCCCTGTAAGTCTGTCAGAATGGTGTTGTTTTTTGTTGCTGCGACAGAGCGCGCGAGCGTGAGTTACTTAACGTGAAAACACAGAACTACTCACGTGAGCCAAACGTCTGCCGTTTCCTGGCCGACCGTCTCAGGGACGAGGTTCTGCTGAAGCTGAAGGGCAACGGGAGCTCCGTCGTCGGCGAGGTGTTGGTCATCTCCGGGTCAGTCTAACGGGGTGAGGGGGGGCAGCGGTCAATGAAGAGTGCACCTTCCCTCCATTTCACAAGAGTGTGTGCCAATTATAATCCAAAAACACAAGTGATAAGTTACACAAGCGAAACGCTACTTTTATTTATTGATTTCTTTATTTTGGTTCAAGTCACACACAACAAAAAAAAAATCTCGGGATTTAGAGCAAGTCTTCAAAATTCACGAGAAGCCAAAGTAGAATTTTTGAAAGTAACAACAACAAAAAAAAATGTGTCTCAATATGGCACCATTCCGCTTTACACTTTTGGCATATTCAAAGTGCCGATTGTTTATTTAAATGAACGTTGTACGATTCTAAACCAAAGGTGAACGCAGACAAAAAGTCACAACAAAAGGACTAATTAAAACACCAACTAAACAAAATTGTAAATCTAATATTTAAAAACTTGTGACAGAAAGAGGAAATAGTAAAATTCGGGGAAATCCTAACAAACGTGGACTGGAAGCAATTATAGAAAAAAAAAAATGAAATGGTATGCAATTTTTTTGAACACACGGAACAGTATTGCACATTGTATAGAATCAGCCATTCAGATAAAACTATTTATACATCTTGATATCTGACACTAAGGAATTTTATCAACATTCGTTACAGATATTATTAATTGGCATTGAAAATATTACTTTGTATTTCTTTAAAGGGAATAGTATATTTCATTAGTGATGTAACATTGGCTTAGTAACAACCCTTTAGTAACAAGTAGTAACAACCCCTTAATTCAGAGAGGTTTTCATCTTTCCGGTACAGTTAAGTCTATCACTCAAATCCCCCCCCCCCTTAAAACAATGAGACACAATAACAAGCAGATGTAATCCTTAATACGTTCCGACAGCGAAACACAAAACTTGAAACATGTACACATCAACACACACACGGTCAGCTTCAATACTTTGTGTCAACTCGACTTTGTGTCAACTCGACTTACTGTCGATTAGGTCAACGGTTGAAAGAGTTTCCTGCCGGTTTCAAATGTATGCGGAAGTGTTTTACAGCTGGCCACTCGTGAGAAACACACCCTGGCGAGTACAGTGATCGAAACAGCAACAACTGCCACCACCCCCCTCACCCCCGCCTCTAGTGGTCACCTGCAGGGCCGGGTTTACAATTGTAGGGGCCCTAGGCCAACATAAATGTGAGGCCCCCATTTTGAAATATACAGTCGATTCCGCTTAATCGGGACACATCGGGAACGAGGCTTTTTGTCCCAAATAAGCGGCTGTCCCAATTAAACATACAAATTTACTATTGGCTTCTTGGATTGGTTTCTATGAGATTTGTCCCTAATAAGCGGCTGTCCCAATTAAGCGGTGTCCCAATTAAGCGGAATCCACTGTATACACAATATTCCTAAGTTGTTGTTTTTTTTTAATGTGTGTGTATTTTTAAGGCCACTTATTTCTCGGCCTGGTCACGAGTTCAGTAATGCAGACCTGGCCTGGCAACAACAGGTCAAAACACCTGAACGATTCCCTTCAACATCATAATAATAAAAAAATGGTGACAACAGATCCAGGGAGTTGGGCAATCATATAATGTCCTGTGGGACAATGTTTCTCTTAACGTCTGCTGCCCAGGTGGACATACGCGACTTCCCACTGAAACAAGGGGCCGCCGAAAGGAGAAGGCATCACAAAAACCTCTAAGAGCAACAGGATCCATCCAGGCCCCGTTGCTTTCGAAATGTATCGATTTTTTTAAAGTTATTTTTTTCCTGCATTTAAAAAAAAGGGGGGGGGGGGGGCAATTAGTGAAGGTCTTGTCAAAATTATCAGGGGGGGGGGGTGGATAAATCTGACTGCGCCTCTGCCTCAAATTTCCTGGACAAACGAAAAGAGTCGACTTCGACTGGCCTGTGCAAATTCAAAAAAAAAGAGGGAAAAAAAGCGTGTGTGCCAGTCACAGACAACACATTTTTAAAAATAAAATGTGTGTGCATTGAACAAAACAAAAAAAAAACTGCAAAGTTCAGAAATGAAAAAAATAAAAGGTCACTTCGCGTTACTCGCTTTACAATAAAATAAATGTCAAGGTAGTGGTAGTGGTGGTGGGGGGGGGAGGGGGCGTGGGAATAATACAACAGCCCCCATTGCTTTGCCAAAATAAAAAAATAAATAATTTTAGTGGTGAAAAATGCCACCCCCCCCCTTGCTGATGGCAATTGTAAAAGCAACTATCACTCCCCCCCCCCAACTCCTGTGCAGACCCCGCCCCCCTCCACAGTTACGACACTGCACGGCGGATACTATAATAGAAAGTATTTACTGTAAGTATTACTTTAAAATACTTTTCACTTTCCCCGGCTACTGGTCAAGTAGCCATCTTTAACTGGACGAACGCCGTACGGACAAGAAAAAAAATGCACCCCCCCCACCCCCACTTTCTTTCGCCGAGACTTGAACCGTAGACCTTGAGATCGACAGCCAACCATTCTGCCACGCTACCATCGCGCCTTATCACAATAACATGGACACGGTGGGTGTACCTTTTTAAAAGAAGACAATAATTGACCACACAAATGATCAAAAAAAGGGTTGTAACAGTTTACGTATATGCCAGATAATACGGACTGTGTCAGCTATTGTAGTATTTATGTGGCGGTAAAAAAAGGCAATATTAAAAAAACAATGGCCGGGTTACAAATCAGACAAAACAGAGACTCGTGTCTGAGTTCCACCAATTCTTGGTCTCGCCGATGCCTCGACATGTCAAGGACGACGGATCGTTAAAAAATAAATGGAAGCAAAAACACTGATTCCCCATGTATGTTTCTTCAAATCCTCTCTCCAAAACAAAAACAAAAAATCGATAAAACCCTCCCTCGTACTATCCTCTTCTAATTCCGCCACACAGGTTGTTGAGCGCCCGTTGCCTTACTCCCGCACCCCCCCTCTCCCCCACAAAAATCTGTGTCGTCTAACATCCGTCCATTTAAAAGTGACGCCATATTTACAAGCTAAGATTTATATAACTGGTGTCTTCTAACCTTACCCCCATCCCCCCCCCACCACAAGGTCACTCCTTCTCCACAACCCTCCCAATCCTTCTTCCATACAATTAAACCGACCCGTGCCATTGTATCTGTATAAAATAAACGACAAAGTCAAGACACCTGATGGATATAAAGACGCCGGGAATTAAATGGGGAAGGGAGGTGGGTGATTTTAAAATACGATCAAATTACCCCCTTCCCCACTCCACAAGCCCCCCCCCCACACACACACTCACGCTCCTCAGGTTGTCTGCGACCTTTCAGCAGTCTTAATGTTTTCTTCCAATCGTAAAAATATATCTGCGCTTGTGTCAACGTTTGTTTGCGCCTGTGTCGATGTGCGCGAGACCGTGTTCTGTGAGCTACCGGTGACGAGAAGTGGGAGGAGGGTGTGAAGTTAGTCCATGTACATGCCGTTACTCTTTGAGCAAAAAAACAAATATAGCTGAGCTATGCCTAGATATGGTATCGATATTTACGTAGAATGTCACAGTTTCACGCCATGTCGTTGTGCGGCTACTATATCGCCCCGGCGGATTACTTCCCTCACGGCAGGACCTCTTCGCCTAGCGCTCGTCGGGTGAGTCCATGACACTCCATGGGTTGAATCAGTGATACAGAAAAAGGAAATTGAATCACGCGATTGTATTGGTTCCTTTTATTAGCTTTATACAAAAAACAACAACTCAAGATAACAATCTGCATACGAGAGTAAATAATTGAAGTTGAAGCAAACAAAAAAGACTTTGCCGACTGAACCGAAGTGATTATTAAGGAAATAAAGAAACAAATCACATTACGCAGAACTTCAAAGCTGGCTAGCTCCACATAATATAGTTGGCCCATAGGTCTATATATATATATATATATATATATATATATATATATATACATATATCTACGTGTAGGTCTGCACGTCATTACCAAACAAATAATATGGTTTTAAAAAAAGGTTTATTGATTTCCTCTCACATCAGGAGCAGATGAAGGTCTGCTTGGGCCCTAAGTGAAGTAGAAAATATTGGGGGCCCTTGTTTGAACGAGAGATATTGGTTTAAAAAAAAAATCAAGATCACTAATATAAGATTGGGGGGGGGGGTAGCTGTGCCCCTTTTGAGACGGTTGAAAGGGGGCGGGGCAGGTAACTTGACGGCCTCAATGAGCCCAATCGAGTTCAAATACGACCCTGTCCACCACGATCAATTTCGATCTCTATCAAATACACTTACAAACACACACATATGCACAAAATGGCTCCTTATGTTACAAGGTTAATAATTAATGAGGTCGAGTCAAAGGTCGAAGTCTTAATAAATCTGGTGTGAGAGAGGGGACACAAGCCTGCCCCAAGTCTGAAACGTTTGAACCAACGTTCCGTGGCTTGGCTTTATTGTGTAGATCAAATTTCCTTCAAGCCGTTGGACCAGTAACTCCATTGGCGTACGTTGATATGATATGGGTTGTCTGGCTACAGTCTATATACCACAGGTGGGTGCTAGCCACAGCCCGCGGGCCAAACACGAGTGTAACACGACCCGTGTGTGCGGCTGCTGGATCCCGCTTAAATCTATCTCCGCTCATTCGCGGAATGGGACTTCGGTACGGTCGTTACATTTCACATATAAACACCCCCCCCCATCCACCTGCTCTTGGTACGGCCCTTCTGGAAAACCTGCGAATCCAGTGCGGCCCACGATTCCAAAAAAAGTTTACCCAACCGCTGGCCCATACCTATGTTATAAACCAGTCTATCTATGTATCAGTGTGTACGGGTGTGTGTGTTCACTACAATCATCTGAGGCAAAATCAATACCCGACCAAGAACATCACCACGAGGGGGAAAAAATAATATAAGGGGGGAGAGGGGAGCTAATCGTGAGAAATAAGAAGGCAACTCTGGCGTGGAAAAAATCTTCCCGGGAACTTTAAAAGATTTCTCAACTGGCAGCTCGTGAGAGGCTCGTCACCCGGACACCGAGATAATGATGACAGCAGTAGTGAATACCACCACAAGCATGGGCTGTTAGAACGGACAACACACATTATAGTGATGGGAATAAAACGTAAGTGCATTACAGAGAATATACAATTATGTTGATACATGAACATCCAAAAAGAGACCGGAGCTCATTGATCATGGCCAGGCGTGATAGGATTAAAACATCAACATAAGTACCCTCCCCTGATTTAATAAAAAGAGAATTTAAAAAAAAAAGAAACTAGATGCAGTATTATCATTAGTTACATAGAAATAGTATAGTTTTATTTTCAAATAATGTGAAGTCATGTTTTTCTTTGGGATATTACCAGCTTGGTTCATTGTTAGAACACGAATTATATTTTTTTTAATATCAATAATATTTTATACTAGCTGTACCCTGCAAAACATTTGCTTAGAGTTATATCCCCTTAGGCTTGATCGGTAGGCTAGGTTATTTTTTTTTGGTTTCGGGCAGATCCGATTTTTTTCATGATTATATTTTAAACTGGAATACTGTTGTATTAACTGTTTACTTTCGATTTAACGCATAACCCAAATCGCTATTATTTTATTAGAAGATTATTTACACTAATTAAGACCATTTTAAGGTACAAAGCAATCTATACTTATGCTTCTCGAATCTTATATTAAATAGATCTCAACTGGAGAGTATACTTAGCAAGTAAATACACACACACGAGACACAGATACAGATACAGCAGAAAGATACACTCGTCTCAGTATCAACTGGTGATTCTAATGTCTCGACCCCCCCCCCTTCCAGTGTATGGCGGATAATGTCTAACATGAAATAAGAATCATCATGGTTGGACTCAACCGGTTCCACACCGGACATAATATAGTTAATATTGATTTCACTACTTTAGCTCATAGCTATTCAACACCGCAGTTTGATAAAATAACGCTAAATGTTTAAAATCAAGAAGCGTCCCTTAGGACCATGGCTGTCCAATGAACACATTGATTATGGCAATATCAAAAGAAATTACTACATACCACACGTAAAATTAAAAAAAAATAAATTTTTTTTAACGCCGCCATTGCCAGCATGGTAGGGTGTAGTGTGCCTACCACACCAGCATTGTTGGCGGCGCTGATGCACGTCTGCCATGCCTACAGAGCGGCGGGGTGAGTGTGCCCGCTATCATCTGCAGGGACGGCAGAAAGATGGGGTTTAATCCCGGCCCAAACTGGCCAGACCAGCAGGGTGTGTGTACTGCCGATCAGCCAGAATGGCACGGAAAGGGGTTTTTCCTGCCACTCGGACAGAGGAGAGGGTGTAGTGTGCCTGTACCCTCAGCCCGAAATGGCAGGCTGCGCAGGTGTGCTTGAGTGGGACGGAGTGGAAGGGTGTTGTGTGCCGACCACATCCGTCACCACCGCCAGCTGTGAATACTGCGGTCTCGGATAGTCCTCATTGACCGCAGTACCACCACCCTCGCAAGTAATGGGTTTTTTTCCTGCTAGATCATGGTATGTCTCTCAGACCAGGAAGGAGAGTTCACAAATATCATGCCAAAATAATTAGTGATACTCTCCGAAACATATAATAACTATCCAGAACGAGGCTAAAGGGACGCTGGTCATAGTACTATTTATAGAAAATACAAAATACTATTTAATGGTACTGAGATTAATAAATATAGTTAGCATATTTATAAGCTAATATAAATAGGCACATATTATATTACATGTCTGCTATAGGCATGATTAGCCTAAAGATTTGCGCAAAGAAATATATTTGAACCAAATGTATAAATATTAGGGAGCGACCGATAATCGGATCGCTATCGGTATCGGACCGATATTGGCACTATCGGTTAATATCGGATCGGCCGATTGTTCTAGGGAGCGACCGATAGTCAAACCGATATTGTCACTATGGGTTAACTGTCGGACCGGCCGTTTTTTGGCTGCCGATACATTGTTTTTTTTTTTCACAACAGAGTTGCAGAAAAGAAAATCAGTAAATAACCCAATTCTATAACTAGATCAGACAAGATTTAAAAAAAAAAGGAAAAAAAAAGCGGTACACAGAAATTGTCACGTATACATCAGAGATACGACCCTGAAACAATAGGATTGGCATTTCTTAATTTTAATGTATGACCTTGAATGATACAATTAGTGAACATCTGTGCGTATTTTTTGTTGGGATGGGAAGTTGGGGGGGGGGGGAAACAAGACTTTTGTGTGGGCGAAGCGTCACGGAATATGACAGGGAAGGGGTAAGCATGGGTTGACATACGTCATTATCTGTATTAGCACGAGAGAAACACGTGTTTGGCAATTGGCATTTTTGTTGCTTAAGGGGCTGTCCATTAATTACGTCAACAAAATAGGGGGGAGGGGGGTCAGAAAATTTTTGACAATTGTTGACAAGGGGGAGGGGAGGGAGGTCAAGAAAAGTTGACGTCAACAATGTTACTTTTTAAAATTTAATATAATTACTTAATAAATAGGAAAATTAAGCAGCGTTTGTAGTTCTGTGTTACACACTCGCCTAACATTCAGTATTTTAGTTAAACTAACTATATTCCTACTAATTTTGCCACATAAACATTTTGGAAGCCACCTTTTTAGGGGGGGGGTAATCAAATGTTGACGTAATTTTATAGGGGGGTCTCGGAAAGTTTGACAAGGGGGGGGGTAAAAATCGCCAAAAATTTGTTGACATAAATAATGGACAGCCCCTAAAAATAAAATATCGGTATCGGTAAAAATGCTGGGGGAAAATATCGGTATCGGACTATCGGTAAAAAGGCATATCGGTCGCTCCCTAATAAATATGACACAGTTTTAATTAATGACCAATCCCATCAAAAAGAAACCGCGTCCTCCAGTCGATTGATGTGACGAGAAGCTTTTCATAACGAGGGGGAAACAACTCTTAATGAAAAAAATAAATACAGCGTCCATCTAGGGGAGATAATCTGTGGCAAATATTACAGATGTCAAATAAAAATTAAAAAAAAAAGACATGGATATTTTGTGGAAGGCTGTGTGTGTGTGTGTGTGATGGAATCAAGGTGTTTGGAGGTGGGGAGGGTGATCATCAGACCAACCTTAGGTGAGTCAGGTGTGTAGGGGGGATGCAAGAAACGGGGAAGTTAAATCTTGAGGGGGGGGGGGAGAAGAAGAAACATTAACGATCACGATTGGACGGGCGACCTGTCAATAGCTGTAGATTGTGATGACTCCCAGGTCGCCACATTTTTTGTGGGTGTGTGTGTAGGGAGGGGGGTAGTGGAGTTGAATGAGTATTCATGCGCGAGTTTGATCCCTAGGCTAAGGGTGGTGTGTGTGTGTGTGTGTGACTGGGAAAACGAATCAAATCGGGAAATACACGAATACCACCAGCTCTCGAAACGAATTCAGAGTCGAGGGCGGTTTTATAGTCGGGCGGTTTTATAGGCTGGCGGATTTATAGTCGGGCGGTTTAATCGTCCGGCGGTGTTATAGGCGGGGGGGATTTAGAGTCGGGCGGTGTTGTAGGCGGGCGGATTTTTAGGCGGTCGCACAGGAATGAATATTTTATTTCCGTGGTGTCAAGTTTGGCACGCGTACCGTGTAACTGCCGTCCTTGCCCGAGTGAAAACATGCTAGACTAATGATGTGACAACCTTTTCACAGTCCAAGTGATGTGGCGCGCATGACGGGCCTCGCTGTGTAACCGACGGCTGGTCGTGCGTGACTTACGCCGCCAGGTAATCACCGCGTACCGCGCAGGTCATATGCATATTATTTAGTACACGCCTGACGGGATCATTCGGCTACCAGATGACGTAACAGCGACGGTAAACCGGATTTGCATATCTACTCCATTCTACAGATCACACCCCCCTCCCTCCCCCTCCTCCATCTGCAAAATCCACCAGAGTCTATTGGATAAAAATCTAGAAATAAAAATCAATAACACCCACAAACGATAAGTTAATTTATGAGTTTTGTCCTAATTTGCATATCAACTGAACCGCAATCCCCCGTCTATCGCTCAAACACAGAACAGGAAGTGCTGAGCATTATCACAACGACCTATAAATAGATATCCAATGGACGGTGCGGGAGGAGTTTAAGTCTATCATCACGGTATCTTTTTATCCCATGGGGGGGGGGGGGAACCTGAAATGATTTTTTTTTTATAAACTGCTTAGACCTGGGGTGGGCAAACCTTTTGAGTCGTGGGCCACGACGGGTTACTAAATTTGAATTAATATTTCACGTGAAAGGTTGGACTCATACACATCTAGTGCTGTGTGTTCTAATAAGAAATGGGTGACGAACCCCCTGGGCCGGAATACACAGATCGGCGGGCCGGAATACACAAATCGGCGAGCCGGATTCGGCTCGCGGAGCGGGTGGGGGCGTAGTTTGCCCCAAGGGTTTATTTGACAAAACACCCAATGAAAATGTCAAAGGAACGAATCCAGTAAAACACACAGCTGACCTACCCAGAGAAATGTGACGACACTCGTGACAAAAAAAAATCCCATGCCGTCAAAGGGGCGCAATCCTTTGGAATTCGTTCCATCATTTTTAAGGCAGGGGAAAATGAAATGAATTTTTTTTTAATACTAAAGCAAACACTGAAATAAAAATACTAAAACAAACACTGTAGTAAAATCCTAACAGTGAACACGGCTGACCTACTAAAAGGAGCGAGACATTGACAAATACTCCCCCCCCCCTTTCCAAACAAGCACACCGTCAATGATATATATATATATATATATATATATATATAATAATATATATATATATATATATATATATTAGAGCTGCTGTTCGATTAAAAAAATTGAGCGCAATTAACGCATGATTAAAATTTTTAATCGCAAATTAACGCACTTTTTAATCGACACAATATAACACATTTTGTTTCTATTCAAACATGTAAGTTAGAATATCATAGCATAAAATTGGTATAATAAGCAATTCAGATTAATTTACGAAAGAGGTATAATTAATTGTAACAGATTTATTAAGCATCAGCACTAATGTCTGTTGAATTAGTCATTGAGACCAGTTTATTGACATGTATCAATCACGTCAAGTGATGCGAGTTATTTTTTTTTAATCAACAACATTGCCAAACATGTGTTTTTATCGTACCTTATGTTTCGAGCTAATGACGTATTTCAACCTCTCTCCTCTCTATCCCTGCCTTATTTTGCTACAATTTGCCCCCACGTATGTCTTGTTTACCCAACCCTCCACTACCGTACCTACCCCTTCGCTTCCCATTCCAAAACAAAATACACACGTCATTTATATATCATATGTGCCTTTTCCTTCATAAAATAATAGTATAGCCAGAAAGTGCTTGCTCACTTATTATTAACACGTTTTTTTATCCCCCCTTTCCCACCCTGTTAGATTTTTGACACTCTTAGCAGCTTCTCTCCCCACAAAGATGACGTTACTACCAACCGTACCGTACCCCCTCTGTCCCATTTTTCCAAATCATGGCAACTGTCAATCCACCAGATGTTCACTAATGGTATCATTGAGTGTCATAATTATTATTAAGAAAAGACAATCCTATTGTTTCAAGGTCATTTAGCTTTTTTGATTTTATGTAAGCATGACAGTTTCTGTATTCGGTGGATTTTTTTTTCTTTTTTTAAAAAATCTTGTCTGATCTAGTTATTGTTATAGAATTGGATTATTTACTGATTACTGAAATGACAACATTTGGCTAAAAATTAACGCATTTAGGTGTTTGCGTTAAAAATGTAATTGCATATGTTTAACGCATTAATTACGCTTTAATAGCAGTTAAAAAAACAGCCCGATATAAAATATTAAATTTAGCACAATGTCACAATAATTCTGAAAAATACAACCACTGTCTCGTGTACAGTCTAGACCTTGATTGACAGGTGTCATGTATATGAAACTATTAGTGCAGCTGTGCAGACGTGACCGGCCTAATGCTGTATTATCAAAATGCGATAAAAAAATTTGCGCAAAAAATGATGATACAAAATGTCTAGCATCTCGTTGTTTTGATCTAGTTTTAACCTGGCTCATTATACGCTTATTTATTTTTTTACCTTTTAAGTTGACTTCAATAATACACTACAGTATATAATGTAAACTAGTGAATGAAACTTTTCTCTTTTTACATCGACCGGTAATGGAGCAGGAGGTTTACTTGTCGAAGGGCTGCCGCTATATAACAAAAACATCTTCATTTATATTACAAGTGGGGATTTTGTCGACATTTCTGGGGTAGAGGGTGTATGCGGATTGCAACAGGGTGGGGTGATAGATCTACTTAATAAGTGAACAAACCTTAACTTCAAATTTGTTCAGTGAAATACTGTTATTTATCGATTTCTTGAACTTGCAATACTTTGGTCAAATTAACGCATTTAGGTGTTGCGTTAAAAAATTTAATCGCAATTTTTTTTGACGCGTTAATCGCAAATTAACGCAGTTTAATCAGCAGCCCCAATATATATATATATATATATATATATATATATATATATATATATATACTTAAACACACACATATGCCAGTACTTAAACACACACATATGCCAGTACTTTAACACACACATATGCTAGTACTTTTACACACACATATGCCAATACTTAAACACACACATATGCCAGTATTTTAACACACACACACATATGCCATAACATAATGAACATACATTTTCATGTAGTAATAAAAAGCTTCCAGTATTACAAGCAAATTATTTAGGCTGACGAAACTTAAGAGCTCTAGTACACTTTAAAAAATATTATGTCCCTCACAGTGAATGTATCCGGGGGGAGATGGTGGTATGAAATCCACGGGCTGTCCTGCCAACAATCTGACATCTAATATCGGTGCCTACCTATTAACGTGAATGTAATGTAAACAAAATATCAATATCGATACTCACAGCACGAAGCCGATTACAACAGCTGAAATTTCTTGATAGATCGATTCCAATTATTTCTGAATGGATCGATCCGTTAATTTAATGAAGTGGGATTTGGTGTGAAGCTGCACACGAATTGGTTTAAAGCGAAGCAGGATTAGTATCAGCATTAGTTTTTAATTTAATTGGTAACATTAGAGAGATAAGGGGCTAAAACCTATATATAACGTATATGACTAAAATGTCTCTCCTTTTTTTTTCTCTCTCTCTCACCCCCACTAAAAAAAAAAACAGTTAATCATACGGTTGTTTTTAATACACGACCGGGTTCGAACCCCAATAGCCACCGCTTATAACATGCATTCTGATCATGTGATGCCCTAACACAGTGGTCCCCAACCTGCCGGGCCGCGGACCGGTATCGGTCCGTGGAACGAATGTTATTGGGCCGCCCAGGAAACATTAAATTACTTCCCCTTTTATTTATTTATCTCGTGATTGTGCGACTTTCCATGGACGAGAAAAGATCCACCCCCCACCCCTCCTTTCCAGTGGTCCGCAGTGAAATTATCAAACGCTGACCTGTCCGTGGCGAGGAAAAGGTTGGGGGACCACTTCGGTCTAACACATGAACTATTTTAAGCCATCATTCTTAAAACACTTCCATCGACATAGAAAAAAAATATATATCACGTCACTTCCTCTCCCCCCTCTCAAAGACAATCGCATAAATAAAACATTTCCCTAATGACCTCTCCGCAATGCACTTAAAAGATAAAGGTCACGCTGAATAAATTTAAGCTTTCTTTCCCCCCCCCCCTCCCCCCGTCTCCAACTTATCTATCGAGGGTTTAATCTCTCAAAGTCGGCTAGAAGGTTGTTGCAGTTTATTTTAAACTAAGGTGATGGCGGTGAACAATATATAGGTCAGTTGTAAAAAAAACAACTTTTTAATCACCACCATCACCCTCACCTTCCCTCGTTATTCCCGAAAGTACAGCCGAGTGGTCAATACATTAGTCGAGTGGTCAACACATCAGTCGAGTGGTCAATACATAAGTCGAGTGGTCAATGCATCAGTCGAGTGGTCAATGCATCAGTCGAGTAGTCAATACATAAGTCGAGTGGTCAATACATAAGTCGAGTGGTAAATACATAAGTCGAGTGGTCAACGCATCAGTCGAGTGGTAAATACATCAGTCGAGTGGTCAATACATCAGTCGAGTGGTCAATACATCAGTCGAGTGGTCAATACATCAGTCGAGTGGTCAATACATCAGTCGAGTAGTCTATAAATCAGTCGAGCTACTCAGAAGTCAAAGATTCCAGTCTTGGTAAGTCCAGCCATCCATAAGATTCTAAACAGGTCAAGCAATGACCCAGACACCCACTTGACGTGCTAGCGGACGTCTGACCGGTCATTGTGCACCCGTAAACACTATGTTGTTTTATTGTGTGGATACACTTCCGGACGGTGGTCACGGCGCTTTCCTACTCGACCGGTCATTGGTAACGAACAGGGACGAGTGGGGGGCTGGAACTGTAGGTCAACAGACTCAACAGGCTCGACTTGAACGTCGGCAGATCTCAACTTCCGACACTGCTGTGTGGCAGTGTGTCTCTTATAGGGGGCGTGGGTTCGATCCCCCCCCCCCCTTAGCAACAGCACTTGGCTACATAAGGCTCGGCAGAGGTTTTGGGTTGGGGTGTGGGAAGGTAGGGGAGGATATATTGTCCTAGTCGTATTTACCTGCTGCTTTACTTATCAAGGTATGGCATGTCACCTGTTTAAAGGGGTACCGATCGCCCGTGTGTAATGCAGACCGGATACGATATTTGATAAACAACCGCGTTAAGCTGACAGTGATCACAGATAAACGATATGTGTACGGGTATAACAGATACATATATATGTGTGCAGGTACTGCAGAAACAAATATGTGTGCAGGTACTGCAGATACAGATATGTGTACGTGTACTGCAGATACAGATATGTGTACATGTATTACAGATACATGTGTAAAGGTATTACAGATACAGACATGTGTACAGTTACTACAGGTACATATATGTGTACAGGTATTATAGATACAGATGTTTGTACAGGTATTACAGTTAACGATATCCAGAAAACGAGGAGATCAACGAAAAGAAAAAAAAAGTAAAAACACCAGAAACTTAAGACGTATTTAGGTCATCGATCGTTGGCAATGAAAGGGACAGGTGATGACGACACAGGATGATGTCTACATGTGATGACGTCTATATGTGATGATGTCAGTGTGATGTCTACATGTGATGATGTCTACACGTGATGACGTCTACATGTGATGATGATTGCATGCGATGATGTCAGGTGCGATGTCTACATGCGATGATGTCAGGTGTGATGTCTGCATGTGATGATGTCAGGTGTGATGTCTGCATGTGATGATGTCAGGTGTGATGTCTGCATGTGATGATGTCAGGTGTGATGTCTGCATGTGATGATGCCAGGTGTGATGTCTACATGTGATGATGTCAGATGTGATGTCTACATGTGATGATGTCAGGTGTGATGTCTACATGTGATGATGTCAGGTGTGATGTCTCATGTGATGATGTCTACAAAAGATGTGGATTAGGTGCTACACTGTTTAAAAATAAAACAGGACATTTAACACAAAAGGCGTCATTTTTAAAAGGCCATTATTAGAGGACATTTTAAATCGCGATTCCGCTACAGTATGATGATATATAAAGAGAGAGAGAGAGAGAGAGAGAGAGAGAGAGAGAGAGAGAGAGAGAGAGAGAGAGAGAGAGTGTGTCTGTCTTGGCGTCAACTATTTTCTTGAAGAATATTCCAGAAAATGTATGAGAAAACATCTAGATTAAACTAAACGCACAGCTAATACTGAGGGGGGGGGAGGTATATCTAAATTATTTCTCTACACAATATCTAGATCTGGATACAAATTTACCACATTGGCAGCGGGTGCTAGAATTTAAAAGACCACAGTACTGTGGCACCAAATATAATAACACTGTACAACAATAACTAATAACGGTAACAAAAAGCTGTGTTACAGGAGGAAGTAATCCATCACCTCTACACAGTTATTGCACATGAATCCGGTGAACGATCACTCTTTTTTTTTTTAAGCCCAGAAAATTATACCGCCACCGTCTCCAACAACGACTCGCGTGCACCACATTAAAACAAAACTAAGAAATATACACATAATCACAACACAAGATTTTAAAAAAAACACAACAGCAAGCGAGACGACCGGTGTCAGCACAAGTTGTACCACGAGATGTAGAGTAGAAACTTGTAAGCGGTGTACACACAATAACACACACACACACACACGCAGAGGACGAGACGACATGCCGAGTGGTACACCAATACAACAAACGTGTTTTCACAAGTGACTGACACACAGACAAAAAAAAAAACGCGAGAAGACAAACACGTATCTCCCCCCCCCCCCCTTTCCAATCGTGAAAGGTCTCTCTCTCCTCTCCCCCCCCCCCAATTATTAACCGGAATTCTTTCAAACTGGTGGCGGTGGGGAGGATGGGGGGGGGGGGTGTTCACGGAAGTGCAAACAATGATCTGAATTTCAATATGTACACAACACACCGTATTTTTACATATATATGTCAGCTCAGCGGGTGCAGATAAAATACATCAATGTGCGCGATAAACTAAATCATTGGGTTGGGGGGGGGGGGTTTGAGGTGAATGGAGAGGAAGGATAGAATTGCACAAAATGCATAGTTCTGCCACTGCGTGTGTGTGTGTGTGTGTGTGAGTGAGTGTGTGTGTGTGTGTGTGTGGAGGGAGGTTTAGGAGTAAAGAATAATTCAACCCGTCGGCACAGATCATCCCAGCGGCGGCAGGCCATTAATGAAAGGTAAAAATACATGACAACCATTTTTACCCCACGACTGTCAGCTTTTACTGCACGTGGGTGAGGGCGCCCTTCCCTCCACACCCACACCCCGGTTGGAGGGGGAGGGGGTAGAGCTTTGATGAAAATGGGTTAAGGATTAAGGGGGGGGGGGGAAAACCCACTACTGTCATTCGTCCCACACATAAATATAATAAAAGCAAACATTCACATCGAGCATGTACTGGCCTATCTAATGCTTTAACCCCCCACCCCACCCCACTCTCAAACTGTGAAAAGAAAAAGGGACACAGTAAGACTGTATACATATTCCATTGCAACACTGACATGATCATAAGACGCAGAGAGAAAAGCGACAAATATTGAGGAATTTAACCCCCCCCCCCTTCTTTTCGCCTTTAACTTCATAGAAGGTCGTCATGACCCCGTATGAGTAATTCCCGACATTGCTACTTTGATTAATAAAACAAAAAACTGTCACGCGCGAGTAAAATTGAAAGTTTTGACACATGGGTCAGTCCCCCCCCCCCCCAAAAAAAAAAAGTAGAATCAGCAGAGCGAGAGTACGTCACACCCCCCCCCCACCACCCTCATACCTCCCCCGTCACGCATTGATGACGCGGGGGAAAAAATGCTTACCTATACAGACTTAATAACAAGACAACCATGTTTATTGAATCGTGTCGATCAGATATCCGAGGGTGCATTATTTCAAACATAGACAATATCATCTTTTATTCACCGCAGCGGGGGGGGGGGGGGGGGAAGAGGCGAGCCCTTACTTAACAGGGCGCGCTGAGGTACAGACGACGCCCACTGCATGGTGAATGCCATCTGCGACACTACTGCGACCATGATGTTGTTTTGAAAACACTTACTTAAGCCAAGATCAAATGAAGAGATCACAAGTCCTTCATCAGACCGACGAGAAACTAATTGAAAAAAAATAAAAAATTTAAAATGCGCTATAAATAGCTAAAGTTACAAAAAGACAATCGGCATACATGTGATTTAACTGGCCAGTTTCATCGTCAGTGAATTTAAAAAAAAAAATTAAAGCTGGCTATTAATTACGGTAACATGAAAACAACGTGATTGGAGTACACTATTTAATGCACAAACAGGCACATTTCCAACATTTTTGGTTGACACTCGGCGTAAAAAATCAGCACAATGTTAATAGATCGAGAACACGTCTGCATCTATCATTATCAAACACACACACACACACACACACACACACAACACATCATCTATCAAGACACGAGCGAAAAAAAAATGTCTATCCGTAAACCGAGCCCAAAGAAAGAGAGTATACACGTCTTGATTTAATATTTTCCGTGTTACTTCCCATTGGTGGGAAGGATTAAAGCCGATTCTTTTAATCATATTAATTCAATGCAACATAATAAACGTATGAATCATGATTGAGAAACAACAACAATAACAACACACACACACACACACACACACACACACGGAGGTGTTTAACAGAAGAAAAAAAAAACAATAACAATAAATAAAATAAACCAGCACCGAGAATCTCCAGGAATAATTCAGAAATGGCTCGCTCAGCGGGAATAAACCTGGCCACTGTCAGGCTAACCCACTGGCGACGGCTGTTTAATGGCATAACGACGGGCGACGTAATGTCCTAGTTGTTTCAGCTTCGACCCTGCCCCCCCTTCCCCCCCGGGATGGCGGAAAAGGGGGGTGGGGGGTGGAAGAAGAAAGTTGATGTGGCGATGGAGCTGGAGTATGTCTGGTGGTGGTGGTGGGGGGGGGGAGATTGGAGGAAAATTGTGGGTGAATGGGGGGGGGGGTACATGAGGTTACACAATTTGGTTGATCGTAATTAAATAGGACGTTAGGGGCCGGGAGGGAGGGGGGAAGGGGTACGGGCTACAAAAAGTGTCTCCATTATTTGTTTATTCAATGTGTATTTCAATGTTGACGCAGCGCACCGGAGGCACTGAAAATACTTCTGTTTACAGACACTATGTTTACAAACACGCAAACACAGCTTTACATACAGTGTTTTACAAACAACACAAAGTATTGCTTTAGACACTGTGTTTACAAACAGCACAAAGCACAACTTTAGACACAGGGTTTTACAAACAGCACAAAGTATTGCTTTATGTGAATACATTTAAAAATGACTGTTAATGTGCCTCATAACATAATATCGTACAGATTGAACACTGTATAACTATGACACCGGGTCAACACTGCAACAACACGGACAGTCAATCATACAAACTAATACACACAGAATGTACATTTCAAAAATAAAGGGAAGTGCGCCTGCGGGGGCCATGACGAGTGTCATTGCGGGGGCCTATGACGAGTGTCATTGCGGGGGGGCCTATGACGAGTGCCGTGTCCCTACAGTAAAATTCTAGCTGATCAGCGATGTATTTTATTTTGTTGCTTATTTCCGTTATAACCTTTCATCTTTTTTTTTTTAAATTCACTTCTATTACCCCACCCCCCTCCCTCTCCTTTCCAGCTCATCAGCCTTTTAAGTAATTGGAAATCAGTCCGCTGGAGTAAAAAAAAAAGGGACACAGAGCAGCTAATGGCGTATTTTGATTTAACTGGGGGGGGGGGGGGCATCCAGATGTAGGTCAACGGAAAGGTTAACTAGCCAACCTATTTCTTGAGGCTGGGCGTTAGGGATGTTTTTTATATTTTATTTTTTAAAAGACGGGAATGGGAGGTAAGGAGTAGACGGGAGACCCCCCCACCCCCTCGGGGGTTGATTGGGGGGGGTATATTGTGATGAAGTCAGAAATAGTTTCTACATCATCATCCCCACCCCAACCCCCGAATAATGTAGAAACATAAAATAACAGACAGGTTAAAGGTCAGTAGATGAGACAACGACAAGAAATGAACAGAAAATAAATGCAAATGTCAGGAGGAGGAAAACATTTCGTCGCCAGGATCCAAGCATACAAAAAAATGTAACGCATCGCCACGCATGGTTTACCCCCATTGAAAAAAACAACAACATAATATTATAAATGACGACGTTCAATATTATTATTATTACCATCATCAATAGATGGATTCAAGATGGCGTACCGGAAGGAGGGGTTATTGGGGTCACAATGAGAGAGTACCGAAGACGCGAGACTTTATTATAAACTTTTTTTTGTAAAGGGGGGAAGGTTGACCATATGAATGACCGGGTCAGCCAAATATTCCGTTGAAATGTTTTCTTTCCATGAGGATGGATTAAACCACATTGCAAGTCACGCGAAGGGGATTTGGGGAGTGGGGGGGGGGGGGGGGAACAGCGGAACAAATAAATAAAAATTCTCAAAAATAAATACATAAATGTCAAAAGTCTCCATAATTCGAAATTGGCGGGAAAAGGATCTGTAGTTCATCCGTCACTTAATATATGGACCATGGCCTCGCCATCTCAGTTCGAAGTGCGGGACAGAAGATCAAACTTCAGTACTTTACCCCCCGAGTGTTAGTTTATTTATTTTGTTAAGCGTTGAGATTAATTATGTGTTAATTGCCCCCTGTTTTTTTTTTTTACATCGTAACAAATTCAAATTTTGGCTCTATTCCACAGTCCCACCTCTCAGAGGTGTACCTAGGGTGGGGGGGGGTGAAAATTCTAGAGACCCCCCCCGGGCCTCAGCTTAATGGGGGCCCCCAAAATTTTTTTTTTTACATAAAATATTAAGTACATTATCTCATGTCATGGTGTCGAATGTCAAAATACAGGGGCCGCCAAAGAGACCAAGCCCCGGGGCCCCCAAAACCATTGGTTTGGCACTGCCACCTCTTTATATTGAAGGTGTTTTTTTATGTTCTACTAAGATATGAAAGATTGTGCAATAAATAAATAAATCAAAACAAATAAACACAAGGAGACCCCCCCACACCCTGGTTAGAAGCCAATTCTCCGCGGAGACAAAACAACAACACTGGGAGATGAAATACTCTCTAAGTCACTCGGACACTGCACGGCGCTTCCCAAATGAGATAGCGAAAGGGGGTGGGGGGTGGTGGTGGCGGCAGAGAATTATAGAGAAAAATGACGTCATTGAAAAATGATGTTCACGTTTCTACATTTTTAGTGTATGTGTGTGTCTGCAGGGCCGGGGGTTTGATTGAAAGATATGCGTTAAGAGTAGAATGACGTCATTGAAAGTAATGTTCTGTGTTCTACATCCTTTTATTATAATACACTGTAAGTGCGTGTGTGTTTGCGTCTGTCGGGCAAGGTGGGGGGGGGGGGGGGAGGATGGGGGGGGGTGAAGCGAGAGAAGCGAATGAGAAAGGAAGGCTAATGACGTCAACATTGGGTCAAACAACAACAGGAAGTGCCCATGGCTACTACAAAAAAAAAAGAGAAAAGAGGGCGGGTGGGGGGGCGACAGGAGATGATGGAATTGAGCAGCCACTTTGGGATGAAATGATTTCATATAAGGTCAACGGGGAGGCGGGGGGGCCAGGGGGGGGGAGGGGCGCCGGAACTCACCGTCGTCATGATTTCTCTCGAATATTACAGGTGGGTGCGTTTTATGTATTGATAGCCAGGGGAGGGGGGGGGGAGACATTTCAGAGTATTCCAGACATTAAATAAACATTAGCAGCCTGTACAATTATCTTTTTTTTTTAAAGGTGGGAGTGGTGTGTGTGTGTGGGGGGGGGGGGAGTTGGAGAAGTGAATGTGAATTCGATGAAGCAAAAAAATAAAACGTCTGCTGACGACAGGCCAGTCTATATAACATTCAATTCTGCCGCGATTGAAAGTCGGTCGTGCAAGTCAAAATGTTTTCGCACTGAAAACTAAAACCAACCGTAAATCCCTAAAGATTTCAAATTAAACAAGTTTAAGGAGCCGGCCAGTAATTAATATCGTGAGAAACGAGGCCGCGAATTTCCAAGAAGACGATTAAAAAAAAAAAAGATTTCCGCTGCTCTCATTGTGTACTAATTCAACATTGTCCAATCAACGGGAATGTCCGTATAATTGCTTCAATTATAAATGATAAATGAACGATAACAAAATTAGTTTTGTGGGAATTCCCAGACAACGGCACAAATATTGATGAATTGTCATTAAAAAAAAGAAGAAGGGTGTTCAGTTTAATCAGAGGAAAAAAAATATCTCCGGGAAGGATTGAAATAACTTACAAGATACTATACGAACAAGTTTTGTAGGGGGTGGGGGTATGGGGAGGCGGGAGTCCCAAGATCGACATGAGAGGGGAACAATACCTATTACATGTGTGAATATTACGATACCCTTTCCTCCAGGCTGTTGCCATTTAGGCCCGGTGCCCCTGATAAATGTTCAGACCGCCCTTTTAGCAGTAGGGGGCCCTATGAGGGAAGCCCCTTAATTCGCCTGTCCACAAGAACGTCTCAGGTGTGATCAGTGTAAGATATAACGTAGAGCGACATCCAGATAATAGGCGAATCTGCTCCGATGACTCACCGGAGTCGAAGATAAGATAACAAATAGAATTATCACCCTCTTTCACCGAGAGCGATGGTTATTGGTGGCCAAAAGTGATAACAAAAGTCCCGGCGTTATGTTTTTTTGTGATATTCGCTTTTCCCGCATACCTTCTAAGCCAGCTTAGTGATAAGTTATAAATCAGTTCACAGTACAAGACCGGTGTAGTTATTACACGACACACACACATCACAACCTTTATCTACATACGCCAGAGATGTTTAGAAAATATGGAGAAAGAAAGAATTTAAAATAAAAAAAAAAAGAAGAATCGCGCCCATGAATGTAAACGCCAAGAGCAGATAAGTGTAGGTAGATGTTTACACACCGAGTGCACCACCTAGAGTTATGCCCCCGTGTCGCCCTGACAACGGAAGAAAAGATAAAAGCTTTCGATGTTCACGACAACTAAGATGGTTGTCTAAGGTTGTCTGAGGTTGTTTGAGGACGTCAGTGAGTTTGAGATAGGAGAGGGAGGGGGAGGGGGTGGCGAGGAATGAAGAATATCTTTCATGTAAAAGTTGGGAACGGATATGATGACCTTGACGAGGTCGTGGAGAGGGCGTAAACTTCAAATAAATACGAGCTGCTGAAATGAGCTATTCATGAGATGCAGAAAAAAAAAATGCTAGTGCACCTAAATAATAATAATAATTACTGAAGGGAAGATTATTCGGAATTTTTTTTTTCGCGATATCGGCATTGGAATGAAAACTCGAAAGAAATTTTAACCCAGTTTTCGATTTTTCATGTGATTCATTGGGCTTTCCCCACCTCGAACTCCAACTGTGACGGGAATCGAATCGGAATTGGTAGTTTCGAGTCGGCTGCGGGTAATCGGCGGGAGTAAGAATGTGGGTGAGGGTTAAAGGGTTAGGGTTTAAGGGTTAACGGTTAGGGGGTTAAGGGTAGTTGTTATAAGACTTAGTGATTGATTGGATTTTTTTTTTCTTTTTTAAAGTTGCCACCGCCCCACCCACGTTACTAATGTCTCAGGCAAGACTCAAGGCTTGGGATGGGGGTGGGGGGAGTAGCAAGCTGCCCGTTCACTGTGGATTAGTAAACCACTCCACTGGCACCCCATTTACTGCCCTCGCGCCACCCTCGATAAACGTCACCTCCGTCAAACTGCAACTGACACAAGTTGTCGGGGGGGGGGGAGGTGGGGCAAACTTAATTTAGCTCAAGTTTCGCCTAAGGGGACCGACCCCCCTACCCCCTTACACCCACATTAGCGGGCCGCCCCTGGTGGGACGATTCGAGAGGCGGCCAGTCTGATTGCATTTACTACACACGCCGGGCCGGGTCTAGCCATCGTGTGCCAGAGGAGCCAATTCCAATTCAGGGGGGGGGGCGGAGGGATCACTAGCATGACGCTCCGGGAAAAGTATGTTCTGAAGAGACAGCACTATCGCGGTGTAGGGTGTAACAAATTTACAGGCACCCACGAGCGTGCTGGCACATAAAGTAAATACATACACGAGCAGCAGTAAGTAATTGCAGTCCAACTCACCCAGTATTTAACACACGAATGAATAATTTTTTTCATGTATTGGTCATTTACAATTTCACTAATAGAACTTCTTTAAACAGGTTTTCATGAGAACATTTCAAACTTTCATTAAACAGTGTTAATGTCTTACATAAGTTGTCCACATGTTTACCACAATAAAATGTGGCTTGCCTCGAGAAACCCAATTTTGAGTTATGTGTTTAAGGCGCCATTCTAGCTGTTAGGCAACGCAATTTACATAAAATAGAAAGAAAAAACATATAATGTAGGGAATTGTATTTATAAAATTATATTATAAAAAAAAAACCCACAAAAGAACTAAAACCATATAAAATTCCACTTCCGTCGACGATAATAAATTATGTTTATGAAACAAATGAATGTTTGTTTTCTTTACATTGTCTTATTTATGAACTCAACAGTTGCTGCTCGGCAGGGCGCACTCGTGGATGTATATGAAGCACACACACACACACTGCTCTTATATCCAATCGGAACACGAGCTGCCGGCCCGAGTCACTAAAAACCGTGAGCTGTGGCATCAAATTATACGGAATGTTGGAATGATAATTGAACATAACGCGCAGACTTCGTTGAATGTATAAGTAAACAATAATGGAGGGCGCCACTGTTTCAACTTGGCCAGCGGGCCTGGGTTGTTCCATGAATGCAATACCCGAGCGGGAGATAAACATTGAGAGCTATAACAGAACTGAAATGAGCATTGGGCTGAAATACAGGAAGATATTTTTTTATTACCGCCGTAGTGAAAGACTTTAAAGATGAGAATCCACCCTTCCGGAAATTCCCGAATAAATATCTCCCGAATTTCGTATATCTTTCGCTGCAATGACATACTAAATGAAATATTACGACAAGTTCGGATACCCGCTGCTTGCAGAGTTGCAGTAAACAAACAAAAAAAAAAACGGTTGCAAAGAAACATCAATTCAAACAAAAAAGTCGTTAAAACTGAAATACAAGAACATCATTGCAGCGACGACAGATACGGAATTCGCCATGTACATTAATGTCGGTGGTAAGCTGAACACAATGGCTGCATTAAACACATATTTTAAATTGTCCAAGTTAATGTATATTTGTAACTAAACAATACTGTAGGTCTGTTTTAGGAGTAAATTCGAACTGCATCGTACATTGGATGAGAGCTAACAGTAAACAAATGTTTGTTCTTATATATATATATATATATATATATATATATATATATATATATATATATATATATATATACCACTGTATTAATCGACTGAAACTGGAAGTTGATGTATTGCTGTTAAAGGTTTGCTATGCTAGTGAACAAGACACAAGTACGATGTAGCACTATTAACGACCATCCATTAATATTACACCATAATTAATGCACAATCCACTTATATCGGAGCTAAGAGGAGCAGAACAAGGAAGTGTTTGTGTGCAGAGGGTTGTGTGAACTGATGAGAAGATTACACAAAATGTGTAATGTATGACAGGAGAGAACAGACACAGACACTGACTGACACAGACACTGACTGACACAGACACTGACTGACACAGACACTGACTGACACAGACACTGACTGACACAGACACTGACTGACACAGACACTGACTGACACAGACACAGACACTGACTGACACAGACACTGACTGACACAGACACTTACTGACACAGACACAGACACCGACTGACACAGACACCGACTGACACAGACACCGACTGACACAGACACCGACTGACACAGACACCGACTGACACAGACACAGACTGACACAGACACCGACTGACACAGACTGACACAGACACCGACTGACACAGACACTGACTGACACAGACTGACACTGACACAGACACCGACTGACACAGACACCGACTGACACAGACACCGACTGACACCGACACCGACTGACACAGACACCGACTGACACAGACACCGACTGACACCGACACCGACTGACACAGACACCGACTGACACCGACTGACACAGACACCGACTGACACAGACACCGACTGACACAGACACCGACTGACACAGACACCGACTGACACAGACACCGACTGACACAGACTGACACTGACACAGACACCGACTGACACAGACACCGACTGACACAGACACCGACTGACACAGACTGACACTGACACAGACACCGACTGACACAGACACCGACTGACACAGACACCGACTGACACAGACACTGACTGACACAGACACTGACTGACACAGACACCGACAGACACAGACACCGACAGACACAGACACCGACTGACACAGACACCGACTGACACAGACACCGACTGACACAGACACCGACTGACACAGACACCGACTGACACAGACTGACAGACACCGACTGACACAGACACCGACTGACAGACACAGACACCGACAGACACAGACACCGACTGACACAGACACCGACTGACACAGACACTGACTGACACAGACACTGACTGACACAGACACCGACTAATGAAGTTTTATGGGTAAATCAATCTCAATATAAATATATGAATTATATATCAGGAGAAGAAAACCAATAGTCTGGTTGTGTTTGTGTGTTTGTGTGAAAGAGAAGAGAGAGAGAGAGAGAGAGAGTGAGAGAGAGAGAGAGAGAGAGAGAGAGAGAGAGAGAGAGAGAGTGAGGACTGTGTTAGCAAGTATACGTGAAAGAGACAGGGAAGGAGAGAGATGTTAGTGGTAGCTGGGGCTAAGAAAGGGGGGGGGGGATAATACCGACTGAAGTAAAACGAGGTCAAATGACCCGCAGAATAAGTAGGTCATCCCCTAAGAAGGCGCTAGATGGATGGTATCCGTAAATATTGTAGCACGTATTCCGAGTGAGCTGTGTGTTTTAGAGCATGAACCAAATGCATTGGGTGAAAAACGAAATCCACTGAATGTTTAGAACATTATACAATGTTCACACACACACACTCACTTTATATTTATATATATATATATATATATATATATATATATATATATATATATATATATATATATCACAAATCATCACATATCACATGAATTAGGAAAAACTTGGGGAAAAAACCAAAACAGAAGTTGATATAATAGCGAAACTTTCATTACTCACGTGCTTGTAAAGTAAACCATAAACTAATTTATAGAAATTCTTAGATTACTCCCTAAGTTTATATATATATATATATATATATATATATATATATATATATATATATATATATATATATATATACATCATCCAATCACAGACGGTGTACTGTTTCTAGACACAGGAGTTTCCGACACAATGAGATGAAATGAAAACCCAACGAGCTCAATCCGAGCTTGCTCCGAGTGGTTAAGTTCTATTTTATAGACACACACACAAACAAGCGCACGCAAAATAGATTTTTCTTTTCTAAATTGTAAATCAGTGTAGGTCTATATTGTATACTAGGATCCTTTGACATATGTAATTTATATATATATATATATCACACACAGATTTTAAAAAAAAGTCCATATGTTATAGACTACACATTCCCTTCAGAAAAACTGTAGAACATACAGCGGTAATATTTATCCAGACTTACACAAAGACACTTGTGTAAATAAAACACTCATATATTTTTTGTTAAAGCCAACATTCGTATATCCAAAGTGCGGTTAACCGGAAAGAACCAGTGCGGGTTTTTTTTACATTCACTGGATATACAGATGTTTTTTTTTAATATCTTACTTTCTACGAAACACACACAAACGCCATGTGATTTCCCGCTATCAGTTAACTAGAGCATCGTCAGGTCTAATGCACTCAACCGTAACAAAACCGCGACCCCGTTATTTTTTTCCCCCTCGTAAACTCGTGGCGGGGCGGGAGGAAGTTATAATAAAAAAAAAAAGACGAGCGGTGGCCTCACATTCCCCCGTCACACAACGAGACGTGCTGAAGGGCAATTAATGGTGGCAGCACGGCGATGTAGACGACGCAATGTCATGTCAGGACAGTGGTGTGTGTTGTGTACATACTGTGCTCTGGTGTGTGTGTGTGTGGGTGTGTAATGATCACATATAGTGTGTTTGTAATGAACACAGACTGTGTGTGCGTGCGTGTGCGCGCGTAATGTACACACACTGTGTGTGTGTGATGAACACAGACTGTTTGTGTGTAATGAAAACAGACTGTGATTGTGTGTGTGTGACTACCGGACGATCTGACCACACTAGCGTCCAAACCTCTAATAAACAGATTAAATAATGCAGACGATTGTCAATCTCCGGGGCGCGAAAATGAAAACAAAACAAAAAAAAAAGAAATACCAAGCAAATCGCATGCATGCCATTAAACAGATAAACAGTGTGTGCCTGTGTCTGTCATGAATCCGCTCGTCACTATGACAGTCTGTCGGTAGAAGTTCATAGTGTTTTGTTGATTTATCACTTCAAAGCCTCAGAAATTTTAAAAAATAAATAAAATAAAATGTATTTAATGAAATAACAACGACAAACGTGCAACGTACATTAAAGGCGGGAATTGGCACATTTTTTCCAACAAATTAACAGGGGAGTTTAAAACAACAGCGGCGAGCAGCAGACGATTACACAACAGTTAACTCACTCCCCCCTCCCTCTCCCTTTGCTTTGTCCAATTATCCATTATGTCACACCTGGTGTGGCGAGGTGTGAGACACCAGGTGCAAACTGTTACGGCGTAATGACCCTGTGTCACAATATCCACACAGTGTCGCTTCCTTGAGGAATATTTGTCAATGATCACAGGAAATAATTGGGGGGCGGGAGTGGATGTGACGTATCAATCAATATCAATGTCACAGCCGAGGTCAGGTCACACAATACAAACTGGATCGAGTTATCAGGTGATAATTATAATATACACAATGCAGGGAGATATAAAAAGGGAGCACATAACACACATGTGGACTTAACGTGTGTGTATGTATGACGTATGTGTGTGTGTTTGTGTGTGTGTGTGTATGTATGCATGAATGTAAGTATATATGTGTGTATTCAGACATGAAATGCCCCATCTCTACAACTGATGATGACGATAATGGCGATGATTATGACGATAATGATAGTGACGATGGCGGTGATGATTGTTTAGACGACGACGACGATGATGATGGTTGTGTGTCAATGTTAATGGTGCCATGATAAATATGATGATAACGATAGACCAAAGATGATAGCGGAGATAAGTACAGTGATGATGATGGTGATGACCGTTAATACGATCAAAATGGCAATAATGTGCACCTATTTAGAAGGACACACGCGTATATAAAGTTTACATTCACCGCGGCAACACTACAGCCAGTTCAAACTTTAAGACTTTACATTTCAAGGGAAGCAATCGATTTTTTTCAATCTTTCCGCTTTTTTTTTTTTGCAGACGATCAAATTAAACTTAGAAATAATAACAGAGAGAGGTAGTGAGGAAGAAAAGAGAGGCGGAAAGAGAGGAAGAAAAGAGAGGCGGAAAGAGAGGCGGAAAGAGAGGAAGAAAAGAGAGGCGGAAAGAGAGGAAGAAAAGAGAGGCGGAAAGAGAGGAAGAAAAGAGAGGCGGAAAGAGAGGAAGAAAAGAGAGGCGGAAAGAGAGGAAGAAAAGAGAGGCGGAAAGAGAGGCAGAAAGACAGAGGAGTACGTAGTCAGAGGGAAAAGAGAGAGAGAGAGAGAGAGAGAGAGAGAGAGAGAGAGAGAGAAACGGCGTCCCAGTTGGCCAATGGTCTGGGTAATAGGAAAGAGAAAGTTGCTATATAAAACACCAACCAGCCATTACATTACTAGCAATAGAATCATTAGACTTGCTAATTCAAGTGTTGGGCGGGGGGACCCGGGAGGGGAGGGGGGGGGAGAGAGGGGAAATGCTGTTGTTTCCATCGTCTGGTGGTCTCCTGCATTGATCCAAGACCTGGTACTATGTTGAACACGATTGGGAGGGGAAAAAAAGGGGGGAGGTGCAACCAGACGTAAATTATGCCATTTTCTATGGTGAGTTAATAATGTAAACATACAACTGCTTCAAACACTGCTTAGGAGACTCAATATATGTACTGTTTGGGGAACAGACACCACAGCTCGCGGGTCAAATCTGTACAGTCAGGCAGTTTGATCCGGGCCCGCAATCTATTGCCCTCCCTCCCCCCCTCCGGCACAAATCAATTACGTTGGCATTTAAATATTTTGGTTGTTATATAAATACTCCACCCGTCCGCTCCTGGTCCGGCCCTTCTGTCGAGTTTAAGAACCCGCCGTGGCCCGCGGTTCAACAACGTTTGCCCACCCTTTGTTTAGGTTGCATGTGAACTCGCGTGACACTGAATCGTTTGAAACAAACTTAAACATGAATTCTGTATTGATGGCTTTACGGTTTATGAATTTTCTTTTGTAAGAGATAATGTTGATGTTAAGATACATATTTTATACAGCACATATTAAATCAACTGCACTGTTTGACATTACTGACAATTGTGGAAACAACTGGGGGGGGGGGGGGGAATTATAATTACACTTTTTTTTTTTCAAAGTTGGACAAGATGAAGATATTGATTAACTACAGTGACAGAAGTATGACACACCAGAGGCCTACCTAGGGTGAAGGGGGGGGGGGAGGTGGGGTCCAATTTCCAAAGTCCCCCCGGGCCCCAGCTTGATGAGTAGGGGGTGTTGTACTGCACGAGTTCAACATGTTACCCGCCCTATTGGGGGGTGGGGGCTCAAGAATATGCCGTTGGCCCTCTCTCTCCCCTCCCAGGGCCCCAAGATCTTGCATGTACCGATAAATCCTTCTTTACAGTATGTGTTTAACGCTAATAATTGAAGCGTTTTAAGTCAAACTGGCCTGACCCACAGTAAATATGGGTTCGGCTAGTCCGGCTTAAAATATAAAATCTTCAATCGGTCATTTGTTTTTCTTTCCTGTGAGTTATCGTCCTATTGAATTGAACAGTGAATACAATTTTTTAAAAAATTATTTTTCTTTAAAGTTACACTCTAATAATGTACGCACATAATAACACCACATATTTATACAGATTCGTGAACAAAACAAAACATTTGTTAGGGTGTTAAAAAAAAAATTCTTCATTGAGTGCGATTAAGCCAAAGAGAAGTAACTCGAGAAAAACTCGACATCTTTAGAGCGAGCAGCAGTTGCTCCCCTGAAACTCTCATATACATGCACATTAAAAAAAAAAGAACATCTTAGACGCAAATTTACCGAAGACTGTGTGCAAGTAAAGATGATATTTGGTGTTGCAGCTTAGGAAGTGCGCAACAAAGAGGTATATGTGGGCTTAAAACAACAGCAAACGTTATGCGCTTTGTTATGATACAAGTGAGCGAGTCCTGTGAAATGTGTGCGCGCGAACAGCTTTAGAGGGAGCACATGGGGGCACCCTTCAAAGTCTCTTTACATTTTTAGGGGAAACTTTTTTTTACCTTTAGATGCGAAAGGTAATAGAAACAGATGAATTCTATCTAACACTTGAACTGCCCCGAAGGTCCTTTAAGAGTTTAAAGGGAAGTTTGCTATATTAGATTTGTTGCAGACTTAAATACCTATAAATAGATGTATGGTATGGGGGAGGGGGGGGGGAAGGGGTTGAAGCTCACTATGCAATACTTTCTATAAATGTATATTCAATTATTATTTTTTTTGTAACAAATTATAAAGATTGTATTGGGGGGGGGGGGGGCATTATGTATTATAAAAAAAAACAAAAAAAAAAAAAACATGGGGTGGAAAAGGGATTAAGAAAAAATTCATTATCTGTTAGGAAGAGATTTTATTAAGATTTTTTTTAACACCCTGTAAACCGCTATGGAACGGTGCTCATGGTGTCCTTCTTTCCAAACCACCATAACCGATAAGTGCAATGGCCATGGAGGCACATCGGGAGACGTTGGAATGAACTTTCACCATACAATACCTAATAGAATCAACTGTACTGGAATAGAGCACGAAATGGCAACAACAACAACAAAAACACACACACTATCTTGAACAGTCTCGTATTGTTTTTTTTTTTATTTCAATGCTGGCAGTTTGCCAGTCAAAGTGTTCGAAATCTGGCCAATAATTATCCCAACAATGACGCCCATTACAGAAATATGTTGATTCCAGACGCGAGGAATGCGGGGGTTAATTGAAGGTTAAACTGGCGCTAATCGTCAAGAGAGGGGCGCCACGTTCCGCCCTTCAACTCGTACCCTCGGATGACGAAAGGCGGCGTTGATATGGTGCGCGCACGCGCGCGTTATTGTGTCAGTGTGTGTGTGTGTGTGTGTGTGTAAAACCTTCATCAAAGTAACGCGGGTGAGTCGAGAGCGATTCACCATCTCGGAGAATGAACGAGACATCGAGAAGGTGGGGGGGGGGGGGGGGGGCGGGTGACCACTGTGTTTGAGTGTGTGTTGGTGAGTGTGTGTGTGTGTGTGTGTGTGGGAGACAGAGAGAGAGAGAGAGAAACTGTGTGTGTTTCTGTGTGTGCGTTCGCGCGTGTTAGGGCGAAATGAGAAGCCATTTATGAGAGACAAGTTACACGGACTGAGGTTGATCATGTATCGCTGTCTCAAAAAAAAAAGACACAAAAAGTTGCAGAAGGAAAACGTTAGATCCGGGAGCGATTTCTGTCTGGTACCACTGGGCTACGTCATGTACTGGAAGTTGAATGGAGAGCCGTACATTAGTAACTGATGTAAACATGTCGGCTTTGGGTTGCACTAAAACCGTTTTAGTGGATATGCAAACTAGCGACCCCATGGAAGCCCCCACTACAAATGGGGGGGCCCACTGGAAGTATGTGCTCTGTTGATAACAGGGCCCCGACTATTTGTTTTTTCCTGACGCCCAAGAGTACTTAAGAAAAGGCCCCGTGTTGCATATATATATATATATATATATATATATATATATATATATATATATATATATGAGTGGGTGGGTGTGTGTGGGTGGGTGTGTGAGTGAGGGTGAGTGTGTGGGTGGGTGTGAGTGTGGGTGAGTGGTTGTGAGTGTGTGGGTGTGAGTGAGTGTGTGTGGGTGTGAGTGTGTGTGTGTGTGAGAGAGAGTGTGTGTATGTGTGGGTGAGTGAGTGTGTGTGCGGGTGTGAGTGGGTGTGTGTATCTGTGGGTGTGTGTCCTAGCGCATACAAGTACAATGTAGACTACATACGATGACGGTCTCCCCTTCCTTACTTTCAAAGTTCGTGTTAATTATGTCAGCAGCCAGAGCACGCTTGTAGTAAATGATTGTTATAGTATGCATCAACATTTGTCCCTAACCTCTCTCTCTCTCTCTCTCTCTCAAAGACACGGACACAGACAAATATGATTACACAACAATAAAATGTTCTGCACACGAAGCAAAATAAAATTCTTCCACCGAGATATTATAATGGGTGGGGGGAAAGGGGTGGTGCTACTACTCGTTCTATTTCCATGTGCCAAGAATGGGAGCAATCGCAACCTCTCTCCCTCCCCTAAATACTCGCCCAAAAAAAAAAAACAACTAACCAACAAGCCAGCCATCAGATTACCCCCGTATTACCCCAAGCAGCGTGTCACTGCTGATAGCGCCCCCCACCCACCTCCCCCAGAGCTCCCCATCGAACCCACCCATCAACCACCGCCCCGCCGGCTGTAAACAACTTACTACAAGAGCGAAAATGTGTTTAAAAAAAGGGGGTGGAAATAAGTGAGATGAAAGTGAAACGGTACAAAACAATAGACGAGAGTTTGAAGAGGGCGATGAACAAAGACTCTAGTGAGTAAGTGAGGGGGGGCGAATACTGGAGTATGTGAGGGGAGGGGGCGAGTACTGGAGTAAGCGGAGTGGGGGGGGGGGCGAATACTGGAGTAAGTGAGTGGGGGGGGGGCGAATACTGGATTATGTAGAGGGAGGGGGCGAGTACTGGAGTAAGTGAGTGGGGGGGGGGCGAATACTGGATTATGTGAGGGAGGGGCGAGTACTGGAGTAAGTGAGTGGGGGGGGCGAATACTGGATTATGTGAGGGAGGGGGCGAGTACTGGAGTAAGTGAGTGGGGGGGCGAATACTGGATTATGTGAGGGAGGGGGCGAGTACTGGAGTAAGTGAGTGGGGGGCGAATACTGGATTATGTGAGGGAGGGGGCGAGTACTGGAGTAAGTGAGGGAGGGAGCGAGTACTAGAGGAGTATGTGAGGGAAGGGGCGAGTACTAGAGTAAGTGAGGGAGGGGGCGAGTACTGGAGTAAGTGGGGGGGCGAATACTAGAGGAGTATGTGAGGGGAGGGGCGAGTACTAGAGTAAGTGAGGGAGGGGGCGAGTACTGGAGTAAGTGGGGGGGGGGGGCGAATATTGGAGTATGTGAGGGGAGGGGGCGAGTACTGGAGTAAGTGAGGGGGGGGGGGGCGAATATTGGAGTATGTGAGGGAGGGGGCGAGTACTGGAGTAAGTGAGGGAGGGAGCGAGTACTAGAGTAAGTGAGGGAGGGGGCGAGTACTGGAGTAAGTGAGGGAGGGGGCAAGTACTGGATTAAGTGAGGGAGGGGGCGAGTACTGGAGTAAGTGAGGGAGGGGGCGAGTACTGGATTAAGTGAGGGGGGGGCGAGTACTGGAGTAAGTGAGGGGGGGCGAGTACTGGAGTAAGTGAGGGTGGGGGCGAGTACTGGAGTAAGTGAGGGGAGGGCGAGTACTGGGGTACGGGAAATAAAAAGATAACATAAAGTTTAGTTTTCAAATTGGCCTAATTAACACGGAAACGATTAGCCAATAATTGGCATCTCTGTGCGCACAGTCTGGAAGTCGGTGTGACAGATGGGAATTTGAATACTGAACGTCACAAAATATCGGCCTCATTAACAGATTTCCGATGTCATGTCATGGTGACCTACTGACCCTCATGGGGGGTCCGGTGACCGATTAACTTGAAAAAAAAAGGAATGTCACAGAGGAGAAAGTGGACAGACAGTACAAAAGTGGTCAAAATTATGAAAGACAAATTGTGCGGGAAACATAATGAACAAATTGTGCGGGGAACATAATGAACAAATTGTGCGGGGAACATAATGAACAAATTGTGCGGGGAACATAATGAACAAATTGTGCGGGGAACATAATGAACAAATTGTGCGGGGAACATAATGAACAAATTGTGCAGGGAACAGAATGAACAAATTGTGCGGGGAACATAATGAACAAATTGTGCGGGGAACATAATGAACAAATTGTGCGGGGAACATATCAACAAATAGTGCGGGGAACGTAATGAACAAATTGTGCGGGGAACATAATGAACAAATTGTGCGGGGAACATAATGAACAAATTGTGCGGGGAACATAATGAACAAATAGTGCGGGGAACGTAATGAACAAATTGTGCGGGGAACATAATGAACAAATTGTGCGGGGAACATAATGAACAAATTGTGCGGGGAACATAATGAACAAATTGTGCGGGGAACATAATGAACAAATTGTGCGGGGAACATAATGAACAAAGTTTCAGATGAACATTTCAAAACATTTTTTTTTATCTGACTAAAAAACTTTTACAAATTTTAACTGGTTTTTTTTTTATTTTTCTGGTTCTCCGCACCCCTCCCCTCTTTTTCTACTAATGATGACATTTTGTCTAAGAAAATGGAGGAACACATTTCGCAATGTTGCATGAATGTAGGCCAGTTTAAGTAGTTCGAGTCAAGCAATAGAGGGAAAACAAAAACATAGAGAAAAGAAGAAAAAAAAAAGAAAATTTACAATATGACAGGGATAAGGAAGCGGAGAATCTGTGTAACCATCACATCATTGACCGCTGGTCAATCGCTGATTAACAGGGGGAGTCGTTTCAGTAAAACATAAAAAACCCCAAGCTTCAGCTAGTGGACAAAACTGTACAAAATATTATTGTGTACACTGACCGCCCCCCCCCAAACACCCATATAAGGTAACAGTCTGAAAAATGAACGGCGCCAGATTAAAAAAGTTAAGATAAAATAGAGCAAAGATAATTTCGCGGCATTAAATGCATTAGGGTAGCGCGGCAGACGATTCTGCCATGTTCGTGAAACGGCTGTCATAAGTTATCCCCCTTGTATATGAAAGATATGGAGAAGATATGGTACTATGGGAAGAAAGGGGGGGGAGGTGTTGTGTTGTGCCTCCATGTGCATTGCATCACCGAACAGTACAGATATGTACACAATAAACATACAAAGCATTAAACGCATTTTAATAAAAAGAAAATGGTAGCTTAGGTTATAGCCACCGGTTCAAGAGGTACAAAACAATATTGCCGCAAGAATCCACTCCACCCTCCCCCCCTTCCCCATTCCCCCACACAATCCAAGCTCTTGTCTTCAAAAAGGAAGCAAGATATGTTATTATCCAAAGTCAATAACTAATTAAAACAGGTCAATGCATGAAAGAACCACGTTCAAATGTATGGCTCATAACATTAAACGATAAAAGAGAGGTTAAAAAAAAAAAGCAAAAGATCTCTCTTCACGAGAGTACAAAAAAAAACGGTTTCCAGCTAATGAGAGTTTTAAAAAACCAGCTGATGTGGCTTAAAAAAAAATAAAAAGAGATTACTGCACTTGGCGCGAAAATTTCACTCAGCGCGCGAATTCCTCCGTCATGTTGAGCACTCGAAGGTTTCGTGTACCCATGGATGGTGGTGTTGGCGGCTCGTGGCTGTGAGGGACTACAGTCGTTACCCGAGCACACGGTACGAGGGAGTAAATATTTATTTCGCGCACAACTCTTTCAGCTTGTCGTCTGCTTCCCTCGGTTGTTCGCACTCTGAAGTTAATGGACGCGGTCTTTTGATGACAGAAAAATACATTTCTGGAACAAATTGAAAGGTGGCGGCCGATGGGGATAGCATGGACGAGTGTGTGTGTGTGTGTGTTGAGGTGGGAGTGGAAAGGAAGGGTTAGGTGCGTCGCTGTGAGTGGTTATCATTCTCAAGCTCAAGAGCCCTGGATACGAAATGAGTTTTCTAAATGTCTAACAACTTGATCGAGTGAACAAAAAGGCTGACAGGTAGCAATCGAAACGCGATATTGTTTTTATACATTGAAAATGCTTGTTTTCGATATGAAATAAATTCTGGTTTACTATACAATTAGTAACTGGGGGAGAGAGAGAGAGAGAGAGAGAGAGAGAGAGAGAGAGAGAGAGAGAGAGAGAGAGAGAGTAGAAAAAGATCTTTCTGGCACTTTCAGCCTACAACAATGTTTGGGGTATGCTATTGTACAGAACAACTGGCAGTGTCAATCTGCAACAATGTCTGTGTACTGTAGCAGAGGAAAAGATCCTAACAAACACACACATCGAGGTATAAGTTCACGGGAAGAAAAAGAAAGAGCTCAGAATACAGGGGACTGACTGGTTTTTGATTATAAACACCGGCCACCGGATTGTTATGTTTTGTTGACATTCAACTCTAGATCTACTTCCTGGTTGTGTGGGCCAGCAACTTTGAACAGCACACACACACACACACACACACGCGCGCGTACAAAGAAATGCACACACTAAGTCAAAAGAGATTGGAAAAAAAATCGCGCATTATAATTGAACACTTTCGAAGCAGGAACATTATAAGACCCTCGCGTTGTCACCCCCTCGTGTGAATGATTAAGTAACGACACAAAGAATATACACACACACACGAGATAGAGATTAAGAAATATACATGTATTAAGAAATGCCCATCCTGCTGGAATGAACGCGCATGACCAGCATGCTATTGCAGCGGTCCTCAAGAGTGGAAGGCGACATACCAGCCGAGAAGAAAAGTGTGTAGATTTATAACACAACACGGACGAGACTCGACTTACGCATATACAGTGGATTCCGCTTAATTGGGACACCGCTTAATTGGGACAGCCGCTTATTTGGGACAAATCTCAAAGAAACCAAACCAAGAAGCCAATAGTAAATTTGTATGTTCAATTGGGACAGCCGCTTAGTCGGGACAAAAAGCCTCGGTCCCGATGTGTCCCAATGAAGTGTAATCGACTGTATTTACAATTCGACGTATATTATATGTTTACAAGTCACAGATTTTAAAAGTGTGTTGATCGGTAAAGAAAAAGGGTGAATATACAGGGCAGTGCCGAACCTATGGATTTGGGGGTGTCCTGGGGAGGGGGGGCTTGGCCTCTTTGGGGGCCCCTGGATTTTGACATTCGACACCATGCCATGAGAGATAATGTACTTAATATTTAATGAAGAAAAAAAATACTTTTGGGCCCCCCCCCTCAAGCTGGGACCCGGGGGACTTTCGATTTTGGACCCTCTCCCCCACCCTAAGTACGCCTCTGATACAGGAAGGCCCAAATGTAGGTTTACAGTTATTAAACTACCTATAATATGGTTGAAGTCACTTGCTTAGTAATACCGAAATAAAAAAAAAATTCCTCACAGTATGAATATAGCTTACATACATAAACAGCTTTTTCCCCTTGCAGATTGTAATTTATTTTATTATGTAAAACTTTTTGCTTGATACTATTTTTTTAATATTTCCGGTTTAATGGCGAACAGTGTAAATCAATAGCCTACGAGATAACTGTAAACCTAGTTTTGGGGGCCACGCTGTGTGCGCACACAATCAGTAGCGCAAGGGAATGTGTAACACTGTGGTCGTGCGGTCTCCCCCAGGGGCGATAAGGCGCGCGGTGAAATGTTTGTGCTCTTTTCTGATTGGGAGGAGGGAGGGGGGCGCACAACAACAACAAGAAAAAAAAATGGAATTCGCAAAGGGCGCCACAATATCTAGCCACGGTCCTGCCTACATTTAATGGCGCATTCATTCTATTTCTTTAATTGTACGTTGTTGTTTGTTGTTGTTTTGCGGGTGGGCAGCGAAAACAAACCATTGGTCAAAGTGGGTCTCAAAAAGCGCAAAGAGTTTTGAGAGCCACCGTGCTAATCATTTCCAGCTCAAAGCGGTTTGCATGTTTACTCCGGAAGTAAAACAACAACAACGACAGCAACGACGACAACAACCGTGGCAAAACGAAGTGAAAGAAATAAACAAGACTTGACTGCTCCGAGTGACCGGCACAAACAACAAACAGGACTAACGGTAGGGGGGCAGGCAAGTCAACTACTGTGGCAGTTTTGACCTCGTATTGACCCTTCTTTCACTGGCTGACCAGTGTGTGTGTGGGGGGGCCGTTGACCGCATGCGCCGTTGTTCGATATAACACATTGTTTCCATGGGCCATGAACACGGTTTACGGCCAGCAGCCCACAGGTCGGTATCATCGGATGTACAAGGAACAGCAGATCTCAAAGTGAGGTTCTCGTGGATCCACAAAAAAAGATGGGGTTGATTCTCTTTAATAGTAAATTACCGTAACTTTTTTTTTTATTTAAATTCTTTTTAATTATCTTTACAGGTGGTTTGCGAAAAACCAGGCAGGTTTATTTATTTATTTTTTGGTGGGTCGCGATTTGCAAAAGTTTGAGAACTGATGGTACAGTATATAATGTATGGTACACTTACTACCAGTGGGACGGATGGTCGAGTGGTGTAGATATTCGACTGTCGCGACCTTAGAGTCCTGGGTTCGATCCTCGGTGAGGCCCATGGAATTTTTCCAGGTGAAATTTGGTACAAAGTCGTCCCACAAGTCCACCCAGCTTTTAATGGGTACCTGACTTTAAGTTGGGGGAAGTAAAGGCGGTTGGGCGTTGCGCTAACCACACAATCCCTTCATATGCCAAGGTTATAGAAACAGATGAATTCTACACTTCATCTGCCCCGATGGCCCGTTAGGGTTAAGGGAACTTTACTTTTTACACTTACTACCAGACAAAAGTGTCGCCCGGATAACAACTGATGTCACGATAACTTATTGAAGCTTCAACTTTCAACCAAATGCAGTTTTTTTTCCTCAATATTGCATTGGTTTCTTTCATTTCCAATGGTTAGTTTACAGTGGGCACAAAAACGATGGCGAGTTTACAGGGGGGACACAACCGATGGCTAGTTTGCAGTGGACACAACCGATGGCTAGTTGACAAGCTCACGACATCTTCAAGTCTTAAACACGTCGCACGCTACATGGAAAAAAAAAAGGTTTTAAGCCCAATGTTGATTATTCTCGGCTCATCCAGACATCCCGCTGTCCACACAGAGTGGTCAGCCGGCGTTTACGTAAAACTGAGCGACGACGACGGCCCCAAACAACGGTCAGCTGTGGGATTGGGTGTTTGACCAGGGATCTTTCACTCAACACGATGTCTTAATACACTTTATGCCCCCCCCCCTCTCCACTCTACCTCAAGATGCACATAAACAGCCCAAAAAAAAATGAACACACACTCATACGACATGTTCTCTCCCCCCCTCCTCCCCTCACCCCCCAATGAAACATCTGTCACGTGTGAAAGGGGCGGGGCGTGACATGCACACGTGACTTAAACAAAAATGAATTAAACGTACGAAGATAGAAAATAAAAGAAACATGGAATGTGTGTGTGGGGGGGGTGTGTGTGTGTGGGTGTGGGTGTGGGGGGGTGGGGGGATATTTATATCAAAATGTTTATTTTTAAAAATACAATAATGGTGCTTTTATAAACAGGGTGTGTCTCTGGGGCACCTTGACCCCCGTCAGCCAGCATGGCCAGAGAGAGATGCGACACCCGTAGACAGAAGGCGTGGTTCGCAGGAGCGTGTCTACACTGGAGGTACTGCAAGGCGGAAGCAAAGGGTTAATTTAAAAAAAAAAAGACATGTAGTGCTCGAGCGCAATGCGGAAACTGGCTCTCAACCTAGCCCTTTCACTGCTGTCCGATATGTCGTGGTGCACACGTTATCCTGGTGCACACGCTGTCGTGGTGCACACGTTATCCTAGTGCACACGATGACGTGATGCGCAAATTATGAGGGTCTGTGTGAAAAGAGAGGTAAATGAACACTAATAACGCGTTCGAGAAAAAGGATAACGAAGTCTAGAGGGAGCGGAGGGGGGAGGGCGTGGTGAGGTTGGGATAGAAGAAAATGGTCATAAGTTGACCTATTATAACAACAATCAAAAGGTTACTTACTTCTCTGCTCTAGCCTCAGTCTGTCTTTCAGCAAGCTCATTTTCTAGGATGACTTCCAGGCCGTAAATCCAAAAACGAAAACAACTGGACTCGTAAGGTCATCACACATACACGGTGGGGGGGGGGGATATATCCTTTGGTACTCGAACTCCCCCACGTTTCTCTACCACACCCGCTTCAAAGTAACTTGGCCGCTCACATGCCAGTAAAACACTTCACAGTGTGTGATATTCCCTAAAATGAACGCTAACATAACAATCACAAGTCAACAAATCCCCAATGATGGCTGTACTTTAGTACCACAGAACTTGCAACCAAAATACCGGTTAATTAACTGTTGTTTTGTTTTATTTTCAAATAAAAATGTCCCTTAAACTGTTTAATGCATTGTTATTTCATAAAATGACGATTCACCCCTGCTTTGAAAGTAGTCAGAATTAATTGTTATGGGTGTGTGTGTGTTTTGTTCAATGAGAAACACGTAATTATACAGATATAATTGAATATATATATATATATATATGCCTTGATGAGAATGGATGCACATTTTATGGCCACTTGAACACTGCAGCCATAAAGAACCGCAACTCTGTTCTACGATAACTCGTTCGGTTTGTGTTACATCAAAATACGAGCTTGTTATCAAGTCGTGACATTTAAGTCTGTTTAATTATTATCTGCCGTGTGACAAGAAGGTGCGGATGTCGATGGGTATTCAAGGAAGAACCTATGGCGCGTGCATTTTTCACCTGACGGTCTGGATCTACAGCGGTGTAGCGAGACACCCACACATTTATCAGACAGTGAGTGGATTGGTCATCCACCGGTCAGCACGCCAGGGCTCAATTTAAAAAAAACAAAACAACAACAACAGGTTTAGCCGTTTTACAATGTCCTCCACAATCGTGGGCAACAGGTTGTCCGTGCAGCACAATTGTGTTGTTTGAACAATTACTCATCTACGGAATGTAAAATTAAATGCATGAATAAAACAAGACGGTCACACGAGACGACGTGCGGATAGAAACAGTGAATTTAATTAGTGGGCATGAAAGACACAACGATGTACGTATTGATAACGTGATGTGTAGAGAGAGAGAGAGAGAGAGAGCTATTTATAAAAGGGAGGAAAAAAAAATTGCTTATATCGGTTGGCTTAACATAGGAAGTTTGCACACAAACCTGGTGAGGTCTGTCTTACATAGCTCCAGAAGTGACATACTCAGTGTAATGTAATACAATCAATGTTTTAATGTGATAATACACATTGTGTAATGTAATATGATCAATGTGTTTTGTGATATTACACATAGTGTAATGTAATATGATCAATGTAGTTATGTGATATTACATCATAGTGAAGTAATGTAATATGATCAACGTGCTATGTAACAATATCAATGTGAAATGTAATATTATCAATGCGTTATGGATTATACTCCACATGTTGTATATCTATACAATTTCTGTAAACAGTAATCGGAATAACAGGTTTCCTATTCCTTTCTCATAAATAGTGCACTTAGTTTTCATATTTCTGTTAGCCAAATAGACTAATACTAAACAAACAAGAATTAGTATAACTAAACAGAATTACTATTACTAAACAGAAAGAAATTTT